>BQKZ01007005.1:0-13377 GCA_036244855.1 Temnopleurus reevesii | reverse complement strand
GATTAAGATTATTTTCATCTACATGTACTTTGTAGGCCACAAATACTGTATGTAGGTCAGTCAGATCATTTTATTCGGATAGAGATTTACCATATTTTTAGAATGATATCAGGCTTTACTTATATCACTATTTCATTTACCAGCTCCTTGCTACTATCCGTAGAAGAAGGAGACCTATACCAAAATTTACATGTAGATCTACATATCGTGGCCTACATGTTTGCCATGACAAATTACATTGTCAACATCTCCAGAGCGAGCAGAGCTGCATGTACAGATTGCATCGTAGGAGTTGATTATGTGAGTGGGAGATATTGACTAACCCAGGGTGAAGACCAACCCATGACCGGGAAGCAATAGACTATATGAGGGAAATCCAGAAGATCTATGCTTTCCTCTAGACGTGCACACAGCATTTATCATAATAGAGATTGAATACATTGTACATTGTACATGGACTGACTTGTAATGCATGTAGCTGAGATATACACAATGAATGAATGCCCACGTAAATGCTCATTTATGAGAGCATTTAACTTACACAATTTTCAAAGGAGAATTCAAAGGCTAATATTTTTGTCATGTAAAGTACCAAAATGCATAGTGCACACACAGAATACTTCAGTTATAAAGCCACATGTATACTATAATTTAGCAGTCCTTTAATATGTTTTCTAGGTAATACAATATTCAACAAAATAATATTACTTGCATGAGTCTTGAAAAGTAAATTGCATGAATATATGAAATATTTTTCTGGGACTTTCTCAACTAAACAATTCACTAGCGATACAGGTTAACCATGTTACAAACCAGAAAGATAGAAATTGAATATGTACAACTGGTCCACCCCTGATTGGCAATGATTTGAAATCTCATGCTAAACTCATATTTTTTATTCGCTCCCCACATTCAAGCTTATTTACCTGGTATTTATCAATTCAATGGCAATTATGAATAATGCAATGTCTGCCAGTTGCAGAACAGCACCCCTCCACTGTTTAGTATTCATAGATGGCTTTGGTTTACATGTATGTACATCTATTGAAGCATGATCCTTTATAAAAAGGTGATAGACCATTGAAGGTTTTGATGCTGCACCTCCAGAATTCATTGTTGGTTCATAATAAAACATTGTGTAAAGTGTCACAGAAGTATGTTTGCCTGGGGTAGAGTCATACAAAGGAAAGTGTATCTCTCTTTGAAGATGATATATTTACTTCTCTTGCTGTAAACATTTTGTAGAAATGCTAGTAATGACTGTACTGAATGCAAGCTCTTCAGTGTTTACGATATTCAATGCATACTGTGTGAATAACATAACATCACACAAAACATGAACACATACATGTACATGTACATGTAGGTCCACAATGTTGTTAGATTTATACATGTACATGTACATCAGAGTTCATCTAACATTCTAATACTTAATTAATTTTCGTCTAAAAGAGATTCATGTATTTAGGCATTCATTATTTTTGGGTACTTTTTTTGTTGTTGTGTATCATTAATGATTGTTCCGAAATGTCTCTAGTTTCATCCATGAGGTGGCTCAGTGATGAAACAATTGATAATACAAGACTTCTGAAAATGCATTCTGTTAATACCAACAAGTCGAAAGCACTTTGAAAATTTTGTAAAAGTGAATTGACTCAGTTGTTAAAAGAATGCATTTATAGCTGTCTTGTTATTGATTAAGATTGATAATGATAATATTGATATACAAAATTTATATTTCGCATAAGGTTTAAAAAACTCTCTATGTGCTTTTCAAAACAAAAATAGTCAAATTTAACAAATAAAAGAAACAATTGTTGATGAGTATCTATTTTTTGTTGTTTCCCCTCTGCAGAATGGACACCTAGCCATGATGGATGCCATAATGAAAGCCTATATCAGTGAAACAATCTCCATCGAAAATGTTGTGAAGGCCGTCAGGTGAGTTACATCACAAACTTTCATTTGTCAGGAACAATATGTATACTTCACTATAAATTGCAATTCTCAACTATGTTCTCAGACTGAACATTACAATTACTTGACATTCCATGTACTTAATGTACATACACTTGCAATTGGTACATGTATACTAATGTGAAACCTTCAAAGTGCTCCCGTAATCCTAATCCCATTACTGATTTCTGTGATAATTTGGAGCCCTAAAAATTGTTGCAGATGCAGAGTTATCAACATTTCCATAATATTAATATGATATTTGCTTGTATATTTAGTGTTTATTTACTATTGACTGAAAAGGCATAACTAAAAAAAAATGCTTTGTGTTGTATGATGCATTTTGTTATCGCATTTTTATTTTCATATCTAAAAAATTTCCAAACATTTGATGTTTCTGCAATAGACTGTGCTAGATATCTGTATGAATGTTCATTATCAAAATTATAATATGGTAACACTCTTTGTTGTACAAAGCTTTATTATATTATGTTAATTATGTTATTTTGGTGCATTTGTCTTTGTTGAAATTGAATAAGAAATAACAATAATGTCTGTTTCCTTGTCTTTACAGGAAGTTCACAACGTTCAACGCATCAAGCGACATGCCCTTTGACCTTGAGGATGCACTTCTCTTCTGGATCAACAAAGTGTGTATGTCTGTTGAACATCGGGTTGAGAGAGACAGAAAGACGCACCAGTCTAACATCATGCAGTCAGCTACACCATCTGTAAGTTAGTCGAAATGGTTCTTGCTATAAAGTTGTGATCAAAATTGCAGATCAAAATGATTTTTTTTCTTGATGGCATTCTTTGCAGAGATGCCAACTGCTCTGGAATAGGAATGAGGTCAAAATTTAAAGATGAATAATGCAACAGCTGTACAAAAGTTAGAGCAAAGATGACAACAGTCACAACACTCTTAGCCATTCACTTGCAATGAAAGATTTGAATTAATATGAAAGTACACCTCAAACATCAAATCAAAATTAGCATATTTATTAATTAATCATGACTTTCTTGCAACACTCCCAGTAGTTCTCATCTTACCTTTTAGTCAATTCACAGTCAAAAGCGTATTGATAAAAATAACTCTATCTAAGGGAAATTTTAACATCATGGAATCTGATATTTTTTTACACTGTTCCCATCATTGCAAATTGATTTATAACAAAAAGAATGGACAAAAGAGGGAATTGATGTCTTGAGCATGAAAATAGAACACTTATTAAAAGTAAAAATTATAGTGGATGTCTTCTAGTCAACACCATGTGTAAGTCCTGAAAAGTAATAACATTCATAATCCTAAAAAGGACTTTCAGGATTTTGTACATGTAGTAAACTGTAAGACGGTCATTATTGTATTCCACCAAACCTCGGAATAACAAGTAAAAGTGAGTTGAAACATGGGAAATTTTCTCTGTTTTCTCTCTACTTTCCCTGCTTCCCTTCTTGTCCTCTGTTGAATCTAAGGCATTTTTTCTCAAAGCCTAGCTTTCTGGATTCATTCTGAGATGAGCCTTGTTTGTATCGAAGTGTAATTTCCCATACTTCAGTACAGATCTATGAAGAAAGTTTGTTTTAAACGATTTCTAATATATTTGTTCCTATACCAATTAGATTCGTGTGAAGAGAGACCAGGTGCAACCCAAAGAGATGCTACACTTCCCCAAGATTAGTAACATCATGAAGGATCTATCAGATGGGTGTTGCCTAGCAACCATCATCCATCACTACTATCCACATCTTCTCTCATTGGAAGGTAAGAGTCAAAATCATTAATGCTGGATATAAGGAAGAAGTCCAATGTCCGTGAAGGTTTAGAAATTAATTCCTTGGTGATAGAAATGAGTGCCATTTTTTTCACTTGGATCAATTTAATTCACTTCATGTGGAAAGTAAAGAGTTAAAAGGCAAATCAAATGATATTTTATCTTATGTGCACTGACTTGGAGAGAGAGACACATATTTGTGTCCCAAACCATTCCCTTATTCGTTATTTAGGTTTGTTGTAGATACGTGCATCGTTTATGAACTATATGTATTCACTACTCCATTAGTACATATGGTAACCACATGTGCAACACAGCTCCACTAATTGATTTGTTATGGTTATAGCCTGTCACTTGTGATTGATTTTTAAAATAATTATATATTTGTTATCTTCTGCCCCTATCTCCCTCTTCATGAGTGACAACCAACATTTAACCCATTGATGACTGGAAGTATGTAGTTCCTGCACAAAGCCTATTGGAATTCAAGAATTCAACTTTGTCAATGGGTTAAATATAACTACATGTACTAAGAATAGATTACTGATGCGGAAATCAAATTCCAAATTTAATGAATTATTTTGACATTGTTTTATGCAACAATCATGATAGTGACATTATTTTCAAATGACCATTTGAAATTTGATATCTGATTTCGAGTTCCCCTTTCTTGATCGATTTGTGACTTTGCATGTAGGCATTTTTATAAACTTGTCAACCTTTTACATGTCCAACTTAATTTTTCATTTTATTTTACCTTGTAAGCTTCTCGAGCTATAATCGCGTAAGAGAATAACCCCTAGTTTACAAACCAGATATGGAATGTCCTGTATGCTGGGGTTGGTCATACTATTTGATGAAATTGACGATTTGATATTTTCCTTTCAAACAATCTCTCTTACAGATGTCACTCTACAAGAGTCTGTATCTTTAGCAGACTCGTTGCACAATCTCCAGGTTGTTACGTCCTTTTTCCAGCGCAACCTTCCTCATCTGCTTCACTTCACGTTAGAGGACCTGCTCTACTGTCATGAGTCAATGAAACCCAACATCCTAGCGCTGATTGGTGACATGTTCTGGTGTTTTGAGATTGAGAAACCCAGTCATCTGGAAGTCAGCCAAGGTAATTTACCCAAATAGCAGTATTATCCTATGAACTATAAGAATAATCAATGATCTGAATTTGCCAAACATTTTCAAAATTGTGTCGTAGTAACCTTCTACAAAACAACATATAGATGTAGGACTTGTAATTAATGCAAAATAACACTTACCTGTGAATATGATGTTGCCATATAAAGTCAGCATGCTTTATGATGATGACTTTAGGGTTTTCCGGCACTCCAGCCCTAGTGATGAAGTGTTTGTGGTGAAAACGTAAACCCATCTATTTTCTTACATGATCAAATTATTTTAAGATTGCTCTAATCCCTAAAATAACATAGTCTTTGTAATATTTCACCAGATATATTGGTGGACGACTGTATTTTTCAATATTTCACCAAATATGTATGACAGGAGTCAAAACTAATTTAATTGAAGCCACTCTGATCTTGGTCCTATGATAATTGTGAAAGTCATTCACTTTTTAGGGATAGAAATGTTTAAATGTCATAGAGAGGGGCCTCTTGGTTAACTAATTATACAAAATAATAATAATAATGATAATAGAAATGTATATAATAGTGCATAACAATTAGGGAAATTCTCTATGCGCTTCACAAACAAGCAAATATTAACGAACACAATAAACATTTAAAGATATAAATGATGTGGCCATGCCTTCCATGGACAGGGAGCCATTATCAAACCATGCTCCTGACCAGTGTATAGAAGAGGGAGTGTACAAAAGGTTCACATGATTAAATGAAATACTAAGTAATGCTTTTATGAATTAATGTCACTTTGCAAGTTGCCCAGACTTTCTGGTGTTTCCAGACCAAACCAGCTGGCCTTGCTGGTTTAGGTAAGAATACAAAACATAAATTACAAAAATTAGAAATGTAGAAGTACCGTAGAAGTTCATATTTCAAAGGTGCTAAATAGAATTCTAGTTGGATGATCACACAAAAAATGTAAAAGCTTCTATTGCTAAGCAATTCATGTAGATTCAGAATAAATCAAATGCTGTTGCATAAATCCACCTTTGGAAACAAATTCACAAGAATCAAATTAGCAATACCTGATTGTAGAGTTTTATCCCTCACTTCTTCATTTCTTCTGTTAGAACCAATGAGTTCAATTTTTAACATTCAAAGAAAGTTTTCTACACTGATAGTAAAAAAAATATAGATTGAGATTGGGTGTGGTTTGCTAGGGTTCATCCCATTATTATTCTTACTCTCTCTCTCCTTGCTTATTGATGCTCAATAATTTCAATTAAAACATGGCTTTCTTGCATGAAAAACCTGTTTGCATATTGCAATTATTTCATTCAAAATTTTCAGTAGACTTTACATTTTGCATCAATAAAAGTCCTTGGTGGTGGAATTGCTGTCCATTATATTTTTCAGCAGTAATTAATTTAAGAAACTTTGATTACTTAAAACTTTACGAAGTCCAACATATTTGCAAAAGTTATTTTTGCCTCATACATTTTCTTTAGTTGTGACACTTTAAAGGATATGTTTAGTCAGTGATAATTGTATTATATGACAAACACACCCATTGTTTTAATTTTGTAATTTTTGACAAAGATATTAATTTTTAACCTGTATGTTCAGATTTGTTTTTACTTTCATAGTAAGCAGGAGTGATATAACCTAATTTTGATCAATCTTTTCACACTACTAACTCATTGCAGGAGGGTTCCAGCCGTCTGCATTCACACAGATGAACACACCATTGAATGTATCAGCAAGGCCTCCCCTTCCCATCAGCGATGCCACTAAGAGAAGCTTCCATTCCACAGCACAACCACAATCATCAAAGGCTGAAAACCAGAGTGTCGATCTCTCTAAAGTTCCACAGAGTCCAAAGTGAGTCATTAGGGTCCAAAATACCACCATCAAAGGCTGGGTCTGGACTAGAAAATCTTGACTTGAATCAAAGCTCAAAAATCAGATGAACAGATGAAAAGATAAATTTAGAATAAATCGGACAATACACAAACATGTCGCCAGGGACTTAAATTGAAGTGGACTAAGATCAATGCTTTCCGAAAGTTCCCATGAAATGCCTTTGTGGAGAGTGATTTATAGAGCCACTTGTCACCAATCTTACTACATCAAGACCCAATTTAGGTCCCCTAAAGTTCTCCTTGAGATCCTGTAGGAGAGCTACTTCTAGTTCCCCTGGAAAATTTAGTTTGAGTCCCTGTATTGCTTCAGATACTTCACATTTTAGAAGGGACAGTCGCAAGCGATTATAATTATTTTCTTCATGATGTTCATGTATTTGTGGCAGGAGAGATGTTCAGCTCATAGAAACAAGGATATGATTTACAACCATTTTGTTTTCATTATTTATTTATTATTTTTTTTTGCATGCATAGCTCTCAGAGGAGGCTGTTGAATCGACAGCAGCAGGAGAGGAGTTCTATCTTTGGAGACAACACAATGGATGAGAATACACCACCCCCAGAATATCAAACAAGGTCCTTGCAGCGATCCATATCCAGGGAGCAACAGAAACAACATCCAGGCTCAGAGAGCATCCTGGCATGGGAGGAAANGCAACAGAAACAACATCCAGGCTCAGAGAGCATCCTGGCATGGGAGGAAAGGGAGCAGCGAGAGAACAGGTGAATTTACTTTTCAATGACAGCAAACTATGTAGTTTGGGAACAATGTTATCATTACAAGTTTTAAGATATTTTGTTTTCGAATTTTTTTTTTAAATTTAATCTCTCGTATTATGGCTTGGAAAATGAAAAATAGCTGCAGAATTGTGAAATTATGCCAGACACTATCAACTTTCATGCATTTGTCTGAATGTCTGAATATGGATCATATTCACTTATTCATATGCTCTCTGTATGTTCTTCATTACAGGACTCCAAACACTGCAACTTTTACCAGACCAAGAAGGTTACAAGAATCCCCAACGGTGAACATGCAGTCGAGTCGAGCAGGCAGTCTCCTTGCAAATGTCAGCATCGACAGTGAAATGAATGAGAGCCAAGACTTCTCAGGCCTTGACATCGAGATCAATCCTCTCCCAGAGCATGATGGTTCAGATAGGATGATGACTTTGACCCATCAGCGACCTGTGACCCAGGAAGGTCAGGTCGAGAGTGAGGACTTGGAAGTTGAGAGTTTAACATCGTCCAGGATGTCACATCAACCCTTGACTGATAGGAGTGGTTATGGAGATCCTAGGGAATCATACAACCCAATGCTCACCCACAGAACTGATCCAGTCACTAATGGTGTTGGTGGAAGTCAGGGAGCATCAGATAGTCCTAGAGTTGGCTCTAGAGAACATTTAGATAATGTGATGAGCCCTGGGTCGGACACTGGCAGTGTAGAGTCAACAGTATCTAGGAAGAACTTGAAGTTGGATGTCCATCCTGTTGATATCCTTGGTTCCCCTCGTGGTCCAACAAACGAGTTCATGCCAGCAGTTGTGAGACCTCTGAAGGAGAAATCACATCAAATGAGAAAGACTGATGAGAGGGGAGATCACATGAGACATAGGAACAAGCAGAGGGCAGGTGATCCTCGAACAAATGCAGCTCATCATCAACATTCCCATGATCAGGGTAGCGATTCTTCAGAGAGTGTGGATGCAACAACACCGCTGAGTGGAGAGAGTATAGCAGATTCCTTAGCAGGGGATTTGGCCATGCAGAGGGCTCGCATGGCCAGAGGAGGACCAGGTGGTTTCATGTTAGCTCCTGCTCCTCAGAGCAATCAACCACAAGTAGCTAAAGGAAAACACGGTGAGGCTTTCTTCATCTCCGGAAGTGAGCAAGACGATAGCGTCCAGAGCAGTAGTGCTCCAACAGGAGCAAAGAGCTTTACGATATCAGAAGGAGCGATGACAGTGGCTGATGCCAAGGAGGCCGGTATTCCAGTGGTATCAGCCTCCAGGTCTATGCAAGGCCTGAGTGACCATGGATTCCGTATGCGACCTGGTGGGATGACAAGCAGTCAGTCTGATCAGGAGCTCTACCAGCCCCACCCACAACATTCCCGCTCTTTCCAAAACCCTGTCTCTTCAGCCGCCGCTGCACCGTCTTCATCCTTGCCATATTCCATGCATGATTCCTATTCCAATCTTCATAATCCTAACCAGTACCAACCTAATCCACAGTTTAATCCCCAATCCCATAATCCCCAGCATGCTAATCCACACCACGTTAATCCTCACTCTAACCCCCATGGAAACCCTCACATGGACCATCGCACCCAATCCCCCCACCATCATGTTTCTCAGCCTAACCCCTATGCCCAGCAGATGGACCCGCAGACCTATGAGCAGCATGGTGTGTCTACATGGGGACACCATCAGCAGAACCAGCAACAGCCCCAGTATCATCCTCACAACATGACTAACCCAGGTATGTCACAATCCTTCACTAATCATTCTAACCCTCCCACTAACCATGACATAGAGTCCCCAAAGCTGACAGCTGAAGTAATTCAGTCTGAGCATCAGGATAAGAGATCCGTTGCCATGGATTTCTCTCATAATCTGAGTCCCCTTCACCAAGAAAATGGATTTGGTCCTAGCAATCAGAGAGATACTCCTGTCAATTTATCCCATAGTGGTGCCATACTAACACAGGATCATGTTAATCATCCCAGTCCTGTTCACTCTCACCCAGTTATTGATGATAGGTCCCAGATAGTTGCTCCCCCTGTAAATGACGTATCCAACTTTCAGCCTCACCATTCACCCGAAGGAAATAGAAGTAGTTATACTAACCAGCACACGTTTGCTGCTGATGCAGTTAACTTTCAATCTAACAAATCTGCATTCAAAGAACCTGCTAACCATTCTCTGACCACATGGTCTGCCAATCCCAAACATTCGCCTAACACTGAATTTCCTACCACTCCCACTTCTTCTTCTCTAACACCAATTAACACAGGTGCAGCAGGCAATGGATTCCATTCTGGGTCCAGGGAACCAAGGTTTGGAGATGGTAGTGTGCCTTCAACAGAGCTCACGCAAATACGACTCCGCTTAGAAGAAAAGAGGAGATTGATGGACTACGAGAGGCACAAACTAGAACGTCAGTGGACAAAGCAGAGGCAACGGGTTGGGAAGGCTGCATTCTTGCAAGTTTTAGCCAATAAGAAGCAGGAAAAGGAAGCAAACAGCGAAGATCATTTAAGATCTGAACGTCAGAGAAACATGGACAATGCTCAGTGGCAGGGAGATTCTCGACCTCAGCAAGGGTTGACAACGTTTGCTGCCCTCAGTGCCAATCGTGAGAAGCCATCCCAGATGCCTCAAGAGCAAGCCTTGTCTGAAGAAGAACAGCACACCATCCAGGCAAAGCAGTTGACACAGGCATACTTCATGGCACAGCAGAACCAACAGCAGACACAGAAGACGCCGCGTAACCAGCCGCCTCCTCCATCGGAACATCATCAGGCACAACAACCTAGCCCTAGTCAACATCGAGCTCAGCAACCAAGCCCGAGTCACTTTAACCAAGTGCAAATGATGGAAGATGGACGAAGGTCCAGTGGTGAGAGTCCAAGGTCTGGAAGGGATTCAGACAGTCCCCGCATGCGATCAGAATCACCTGCTCCAAGGAGGACAGAGAGTCCCGGGTCAAGTTCTGGATCCCACTCGCCTCACCTTACCCAGGAGGAGTACAACACTTCTCTAGAGAAGCTGAATGCCAATTTATCACAGCTTCAGAACCAGATTATGAGGTTATCTTTGCAGCAGGAAGAAATGAAGAAAGGTATCCATGAATCTCCGAGACAGGTCCAGGAATCGCCACGGCAAATGGGACAAGGAGACTTTGGTGATAACCATGACGGCCCAGATCACAGAGAGGTCCAGAAACCACCATCGCATCACCAACAGGATGCACCTAGTCAGGTCACTGGGTTTTATGTGGACGGTGGCGACCAGAGGTCTGATGTGAATATGGAGCACGACTCCTATGTCTTAGAAGACAATCCTGCTTTCAATATGCCCCAGGAGCAGCCAGGAAACAGTCCCCAAGAAATGCTGCATATGCAAAACTCCCCGCAAGGGTTCACCATTTCCCAGCAAACCCAACCCAAAGACAATTTCAATGAGAAACAAACTGAAAATACAAATAGATTATCTCATGCAACCTACTTAAAATCAGAGATGAATGATAACAAGTACATAATACCAGACAATCTTGAACAGGACAATGTCGTTGCAAATGTGCACATGGAAAGAACATTTGATAGTCAGAATCTGAATGTAGACAATGAGAAACAATTACAACTCCAGCACTCACCAACTGAAGAAGAGGTTCATTCGCCTCCAGCAAACCAAAGGAAAGGTCAGCCAATCATGGCCTTTGACATTGACATGGGATCTCCGAAGCAGCCTCGGGCACCTCCAGCCAATCAGAGGAAGAAGGAACCACCGCCAAAGAAAGTCCTGGAGAAGAAGAAATCACCTCCCAGGAGTCCGGTCAAGAAGCAGGCTCCACCGTCTGTCTATGAAATCGTGGGAGAAGGAGAGAAGGATGTTCCTGTCGCCCCAAGTGACTTGGTTGTACGACCTCTAGAGCCAGCAAATACAAGCAGAGACGAAGATTCTGATAGCAGCGGGATGGCTTCAGGTTTCATCATAGGTGAAGATGACAAGGTTAGTGTAACACTGTATTGCTTTAATCATTTCACGTCTGATCCGGCAAAACTCAATGCTTCATCATTTCAGTGTAGAATTTGTCAAACATTAAATTTCAACTTTAATGTGTGTCTATATTGGTCTAAAAAATCAGGGCTGTTTCTTTTGAGGTCAATATTATTGATGGAGTTCATGGTGTCATTTGAAAATTGCACATAAAGTTCTGATATCTTATGATTAACTTCCAGTGGTTAAAATATGTTCCATGTATTGTCATCATTTTATCAATTATTTCCAATAAGTGTCATTTTGAAGGTATTCTTTCCCTCTTCCAAATGTTTATAAAAACTAGATATCATGATTACCAAGAAGTGTGAGGTTTCACTTCACGGGTCACATTTACAACCCATTCCTGCTTTTCCTATGGTTTTTCTTACTGATAGGTCTGCTGAATGTGAATGCATTATAGTCAATATGTCTTTTTGGAATTATCCAGGTTGTTCTTTTATTTAGGGGCATGTTATTCAAAAGTATATATTATTTTCGTCTGCTAGAAAATTAGATGTCCCCTTTTTTCACCCGACATAATAATAGAATGTGGGTTATCAGATATATTTGTAAGTAAAGATAGACAGATTTGCTTTTAGTTTTGAATACACTTATGGTTAAAATTCAATTATGGAATAACAGGCTCAAGATGAGTTGGCAAAGAGGAAGGAGATGTTCTTGAAGGCTCGTCTCAAGAGAGAAGAGGAAGCTAAGATCAAGAAAGCATCAAGGGAGGCTGAGGCAGAGAGGAAAAGAGAAGAGCTAAGGTAAGATTAGCTTTTGCTAGAAATTTTCTGGCCAGTTATCCCAACAGATATTTGTTTGAAAATGTGTTTCAAATAAAAGTGAAACATTTAGGTTTGAACTTTTCATTCACACATGAACCATTTACTTGATAAGTAGGAGGCAAATCACTTTGGAGCATTTTGGGGTATTGTATATGACATTATTCTCGTAAAAAGAGTTCAAATCCCCCATGTTCCGTCTGAGATTGTTTTTTACACTGTAGTAGAGTAAGTTTATCCCCTTGTAGGTTATTTGACTCCTATTGAATGAATATTTTATTGTAAAATTTATGCAAGTTATTCCGATCTGTGAAATTAGACAACTGAGATGAGATGTGTTGTTTATTTACTGATTCAGTGACAGAGTGAAAAGGTTTTTTGCAAGAATTTAATATCTTAAAAAGAAAGCATTTGGTTCACCCTGTTGGACATTCACATCTCATTTCTTTAGCTAATGACAATACCATCAACATTTCTGCTGTTCTGTCATATTTGTAGGAAAAAACAAGAGGAGGCTGAAATGAAGAAAGCAGAACAAGCAGCAAGGAGGGAACAGATTAGACTAGAATATCAGAGAAAGAAGCAAGCAGAATTGGTGAGTTTTCATCTCTTCAAATACTTATGATAAATCTTGGAGAGCAATGTTTTTGTATTATCTTTGTTTGAATTGGATGTGCTTGGGGGCTGTTTGTTATCTTGCCAGTACTTATTTTTTAAAGAATATTTTTCCCTGGCCAGTAAGATGCACAGATTCTAGTGATTGGATTTCAGCAAAATTAAAGTGTTTCATCCAGATCCTGTGTTGTAATAATTTCTAATGTTGACAAACACGGTGTTAGCTATATAATACGTTATCGATCTAGTAGGACTGAGGTGCAGAGGTATATTGAATTAAAATCTGGAGAGAAATTTGAAAGCTGCTCCTTTCTCAAAGAGATCTGCATAATGCATGCTATCATAAATTTGCTTTACCACAGGATCCTGACAGTGCTCCCCCTCCCCCAAGGAAGCAGAAGTCTTCCCGACCCCGCCCAAAGTCCCAGATGGTTACGTCTGACAAGGGTCCATCACACAGTCAC
>BQKZ01007003.1:17453-32103 GCA_036244855.1 Temnopleurus reevesii | reverse complement strand
TATGATTCATATTTTTAGTAGTGTTCATGCATGGGGCCCATTTATTTTTATCCATTGGAAGTGACCTATATGCACGGGGCTTCATCATTCTGTCCGCTGTACAATGCATTTTCATTACCATAGCAACAAAATATCATAGTGTAACCCCCGAAACAATGTACTGTCAATAATTTGTTATTCAGCACAATAGGCAATGATGGAACATTTTGGCTTTATTGGATAAACTATATAATTTTAATTGATACTGAATAAACAAGTTTGGGGCAAAATGTAATGCTTATGATTTAATGCTTTTTCATGTGGCAATTATATATAGAATGTGAAAGCAAAGGAATCTGTTTTCATTTGGATAGAATATATTTGGGCAAAATAATCACCTTCTTGAAAGCTTCTTGCAACAAAGCCCACAAACATTTTTATACCAAAACTTTTAGTATGCTTAGTAATATTGATGACAATACAGCACCTCAATTCCCTAAATAATTTTTCTCATTCTGGTTGTCAATTTTAATATCTTTATCATTTCCTGAAGCAATAAATCAATAGGAAGTGATGATAATACAATTATTGGGGCGCCATTTTCCAGGTCAGCTAAACTGATTAGTGTTTAATGATGGAAATAAGTCATCACATTGAAATGAAATATTTCAATCCTTGGAAGTGTGTTTGTAGATGAAGTATTGCCTCATATTTGGAAATATTACTTTGAGAATGAATTATTGGGTGCCTTCATCATTTTCTTTGATTTTGAAGAAAAAGTTAGGTTTCTGACTCAAGCATTTGCTCAAAGTTATTGTTATGGAAGCCTATTCTAATTATCATCCTAATAAGTGTGTTTTGATTTATTACCATTTGATGAGGGAAAGATATAAGAATAATCGGCTTTTCGCACAGAAAAGATTAATAAATGCAATCATATTCTTGCTGACTCGATATTTATTTTATTCATATGTTTTTATCCACATGACATCTTGAAATTTTAATATTTCTTTTATTTTTTAAATCTTGATATGTGGAACAAGGTTGGCAGTGTAATCTTTGTTTTATTTTCTATAACCCCTTCTCCAGTATGGGCGAAGAAGAAAATAGTAGGATATTCTTTGTTTGTGTATTTATATTGTGATATACTTTTACTAAATGTGGAATATAAGGAATACCCCAAAGGGCCAATGACAGATTCTTTTTCAAGTCATATTCAAGAGAATGATCTAAATATAATTGGCAATTCAAATAAAAAATCTCACTAAATCATTTTAGGATTTGATTCTATATATTTTTCCATTTCAATTACATTTTTACAATTTGAACATATGATAATGATTTGACAATAGAAAAATAAAAAATCATATTTACATAAAATCAAACATAAGTGATATTTAGATGTCAAAACAGAAAAGTCCTGTTTAATTCAGATTGTTAAATCTTGCCAGCTATATTTGGATTTAGATCTTTCCTGAAATGATAAATTAGAGGGAAATTATGATACAACAATACAAGGGGTGTCATCTTCTCTAGGATTGGTTCTCGTTTGAATGATTTCAGACTGTCTTGGGAAATGGTCAATCATGTACTGTCAATATTGTGACCCATCTTTCCTATAAACTGACCCTTCTTTTATCAGCCAAGCCTCTTGTATTTACTCCTGTGCTGAGCTCTTAAAGGAAATTTGGTAATTGCACCCCAAAATAGATTGGTGATTATCCAAAAATTCAGTGTGATATTGATTTTTCTTTCAATTGTTCGCGTATTCTGAGAAATAGTTGTAATCATGTAGGTCAGTTTCGTGGGTTTAAGAAATTACTATTCTTCGTATGCCTAGAATAAAGCTGCCTTGACCTAAGATAAGATGAAGCAGAATAGATATTTTTTAATAGAATAGATTAGTGTCATATTAGAGAAATTTTATTATTGATATTCATTGTTCAAGTAATCAATATCGAGAATTTTCAATGAAGAATGACGAATTGCCCTGCCCCATGCAATTTCGTTGAACTTTTTAATGCATTTTGGGTTGAAAAGTAATTGTTCAGTTCATTCAATGTGTTCTCATGTACATGTATACCTGTATATCAGTCCTATATGCATCGTGTTTTGGAGGGTGCAAACTTACTCTCATCCAATTTGTTCCTTCACCGTATTACTTTCTTATCCCATTTGTATAAATCTAGTATATCAGAGACCCAGCGGTACTAGTTCATTCATTCATTCATTCTTTTTATTTCTGTGTGGTTCTAAACATTAGCCAGAGGCTGTTTTTCAAGTAGAATCAACATATAGTACAGTATTAATCAGAAACCGTACATTTGCAAATGGATGTGTATTGTAATTTTAAGGGCTTAGGATATGTTGTAATTTTGTCATTGTATATTCTTGTATGTATTGGAGATGTGGTAGATAATAAGGTATTGGGGCAGTGTGAGAGAGAAGAAATTAGAGTTTTGGGAGATAGTATTCCACAAAAATTATCCTACATGATATTCTACATTGATGATTTTCTGTATGTGCAGTTCAGATATAGTCACTTGGCAAAGTTTAGTAAAAATGTATTGTTGTCAAAAATGTAAATGGTCAAGAATGTAATTGGTTAAGGATTTCTTTATTATGTATTGGAACTAAAAAAAAACCCTTTAAAAACATACTTTAAAACATACATAGAGTGTGTTGTTCGAAAGTTGCACTTGATCGGAACGAGCAAATCAATATCATTGTTTTATGGACGTCTTGTAAAATGCGGGTACTATGCGAAAATGAAAATGCGCGTTCCAATTTGCAACTGATTTGCAGTTGATTTGCAATCAATTGCAACTTTTCAGCAACACCCCTTTAGTCTGTTCAAATTTTATGATAGAATAAGAATCTTAAATTGACTTCAATAGGTTTATTGTAGATAGGTGTGGTCCCAATGCCTTTGACCACTTTATGGTCGACGACGTCAAGGAGAAGGAAATCATATGACAAGTGTTAATGAGCTTAGATCTTAATGAGCATTCTGTCTCTGTCAATTGCACTAACACTAAACTCACTTGTGAATATATGTGTATGCATGATGCATATGATGCATGGCTTTTTCAGTTTCTTAATATTATCTCTTAATTTGAGTTCAAATTGATTTGTTTAAGGGATAGTTTAGGGGCTCCTTTGAACCATTTGACTATGAAAATGAGTAATTTCCATAAACTTTTGCAGAGATTCTCTGGCTCCAGTAGTCAATAGGTTAATAGCGCTCAATAATCTTATTCAAAATTCACTTTATTTTCATGATGTACATAATATGTCATAAATTTATGGACCATTCCAAAGTATGAGAAAAGTACAAATTTATGTTGAGTAGCGAGGGTGACGGGATCACTTAGTCCTGCTTTAATTATTGTTAACATTCCTGCTGCAAGAGAAAAACTTATTTTTTAATACGATTTACAAATTTTAAAATGTTTTATTTTGGGTAGTACAAAGTATATTATAGCACTAAATTTGTCATTGATTGATACATTTTAAGAATTGCCTTTAAAATGATATCGAATTCTAGCAACTCATTTGTATATTAAAACAAATAAGCAATGAATAGATTGTGCTATTTTGATATGTGAGTGGAAACAATAACAAATGAATTAATTTTGATTATCAAGTGATTTATTTTAAGTTTTAAAAGCTTGTAATAAATTTGAAATAGAATGAGAAATTATTTTCTTTGTCATATTTCATTTTTCAGAAATCGAAACCTTTGTAGAAATATGTAATATGCCCCAGGAATTAACTTTTGACATGTGGATTGGCAAAAATGATAGACTGACATTTGAACTTTGCATGAAATGAACACGCAAGTGTATTTGGAGTGTCAATATTGGAAGGTTCTCGTCATTCTTGAAAAGTCAATTTCATGTCAATAGATGGCATGCCGGCAATGACCTCTGTGACATTCAAACAGTACTGGGAGAGGAAATTAGGATGTAAACTTATTGAACAGCAGACATTCCATGGAGGAAAGGGTGATTGTCANTCAGATGTAGGGGTGCATCACACCTTAGAAGAGAGATTAAATGGAGGAAAGGAAACTCACCCGATTCAACAAGTCGGCTGCTAACCGGCTGGATAAAGGGATGGGGGGAAATGGCTCATATTGAAGCTGATGTCTTGTGATCAACGATACGAACGAAACTCGATCCCTCATGATAACGAAGGAATGAGATCATCCAATCGCAACCAAAATAACCCGTCAAAAAGTGGAAGTAGCCACTGTTTAGCGGATTCCTACAAGGGTTCAGCCATACCTTCTTTGTACATCAGAGACACTATTGGATGTATTCTTTCACGGGACTATGATGTAGATTGTAGTTCAGATGACGTTGGAAGTGAACCTTGTCTTAATTGCTCGTTGTTGTCATTAATCCCAGGGATAATCATGGATTCTTACCTCAAGCCTGATGAGGTCACGTGTTGTGTTGTCGGGAGTCGAGCTGCTGCTCTGGAATATTTATGCCAAGTTTTCTGACTGATTTGGGGGAGAAAAGGCTATTTTTGCTGATGAGTCACCTCCCCAGCTCGCTGGAATTGAAGTCTGTGGTCTGTTTTGTGTTTTTAATCATTGGTCACACGTTGTAAATGATGTCAACATTGGTCAGTTTTCATTTGCTAGTTGTCGTATCTGTTGCTGTCTGTTTAGACACAAATGGTTCATATTATCTTGATCTGCAAGATTATGAATCAGATTCATTCATTGGCAAAATGATGGTTTCATCCCGTGAATAGCAGTCATTCTAGAGACATATCAATTTTAGATGTATCAGCTTTAGACATTTGTCTCTTAATGCCTCGAACAGATCATCTATTGAGGTTGAAAGGCATGAATCCGCACCAATGAAGAATTTAAAAGTTCTAACATACACTTACAAGTACACATGCAAAGGCAGTGTTAGTTTCCTTTGTGTAGAACTTGAAGATTTGAAAAATTTCAATTTTAACAATTTCAATGGCTGATCAATCCTGGTGCAGTATACAGAATTGGTTGTGATGGGTGAGAGTTTCTTTCTTTTTCTTTCCATCTTCTATGGAAAATATTCATAAAGCAATAGTATTGCATATGTGTATTGACAAAAACAAATTATTCAAATAAAACTTAATCAGAGATTGCTACAAAGCGGAAAATTCCACAGTCTTCTTTCAACATGTCATTGACGGGACGGATTTCATATCGTGTAATGACTTGGTGAAAAGCCCTTGGGTATTTATGTTAGTCAGCACGTGCAGGAGTAATTAGGGAAGCTGTTACATAATATCTTGTGACAGTTAGGATTTGCCCTCCTAACGCAACGGGGTTGAGCCCCCTCCCATGGCTTTCTACACCTTTTAAGCAATGAACCCATCCCCATTTTTATAAATAGAGGCCGATCTGTGGCGGGCTGCCAGCACTGGATTATTTGGTAAGTGTGGAGATATGAAAGCCCACACTTGCTTCATAACTTCATCGTCATATTTAGGAGTTTATTACAAAGTATGCAGTGCTTTCTATAGCTGTTACATCTGTATTGCGCGAAGGATAATTATTCAACGGACTTGTGTAAATAATTTTTCAGCTTGATCAGTAGTTAGAGAAGCTTGCCAGATGACTTTCATTTTTTCGAAAAAGACATTCTTTTTAAGAAGACCAATACATTTCAGCACACGTAGATTACAGCTGTGGAAATGATGAACATTGAAATGCCTGGAAAATATTTTTGGCATGAAATCTACTTGAACATTATTGAGGCATCGTTGCAACCAATTTTTAATCCATACAACAATTTCTAAGTGACTTTCTGCTTTCTCGATGCCGGATGGAGAATAGGCAGCTCTAAGAACTCATTCATCATGATGCAACTGGCAATCGTCATCTTCATCTGTTGACATTCAATTCTAGCAGAACTGGTGTTTCATATATTGCACCCATTGCTTACTAGAATAAAGCCCTGCCTATAATGGAGAGGCTAGGATGGAAGAAAACCTTGGATTGGGGCTTTTGACCATCAACAAATAAACTTGTAACGTCATAATTGAGGATGAGGTCTGTAATCTCTTCGATTGGAACACAACTGAACATTGAATCTGTTAATATGATCACATTTGGATATCCTGCCTTCGATTCAATCACAAATTTTTATAATGGAACAACCAAATTTGTTATCACTGGTCATGAAGTCTTGAATTAAGTCCCAGTCATCGCCCATGTGCCCAGGCTCATCAACGTGATCAACCAAACACATGAGCCTAGATCACACTCCGTCCCCATAATTAAAACAGGAAGTGCTGTTTACACGAGACTATATGATGCTCTGGCCATCATATTTAGTTGTACTTACCAAACTACTGAAGGAATCACCGCCATGTCCTCTTTCCTTGTTTCTGCTCGTAGAACAATAAAGTGATCAATAAGTGAAGGGGATATGAAGCAAGACATTTTATCTATGAGAGTCATAGTTCATACAACTCATCATTCCTTTCTGAGCTGACTGCCTAATTGTAATCGGATGGGCTCTGATGAAAAATAAGAAACAATTTATTGAATCTTCCAGATTTAGTTCTTCTTTGAGCCTCTGCCAAGAAACTTTGGATCAAGTGAGAAGTGATTGGAATATTCATTATTCAGGATGTCAGTTTATTAAACTTTGAAGTGACCAGTTTATTATATGCAGTATACTTGACCTTATTATCTGGGAAGATGCCATCTTCAAAAGCCAACTGGAGAGTCTTGGATATTTACGTGCTATTTTGATTCGAGGAAAATTTTGGAATCAGTTTGAAATCTGATTATGGATGGCGAGTGAAGACAATGCGTTTTGCTTGAGGGGCATCCAAGAAGATAATTGGCGATTTTGACTTTAATTTTAACTTCATCATTCAGCTGAAATATGAAATAGCGATACTTCTTCTATTATTTGATTTAAACAAGTTCCCAGCGTGACGGCAGCAAGATGATACCTTGATTTGCTTCTTCATTTAAAGATTATTCTTCAGACTCTTCTTAATGAAGCCAAGAACCTTGTGGTGATTGACAATACCGCATGACCTCACGATGGAGACGGCTATGGCAAAGCGAAGAAACACCAAAAAATGCAAGGAGCTCATACCGCATAGGCCCTTATCCAAAGCGGTCAGTCCAAATGATGCAAGCTTCTGCACTGATCCAACCTTCACCAAATTCTTCCAGTCTCAGAAAGATCCGGTCATGGAGGAGGCCGGTGCTCTCGCTGCCGCCAATTCGGACTCGAACCTTCTCCAAAAGATCTGGCAGAAGCTGTCCACCTTGGACAAGATTGAGAATAAGGTGGACACTGCCTTGAAGAGACTTGACCGCCTTGAGCAACATGCACAGGACATCTCGCAAGATCTGGAGCCAAGTCATCACAAACTCAGGGAAGAGTTGCTTCTGACCAAAGAGGTGATTGAAGACATTATTCCAAGCTTGCCTGACTTTTCAGCAGAGGATATAGGCAATGATGATGATGATGAGGAGGATGATGATGATGATGATGATGATGATGAAGAGGATGAGGATGGAGAGCCCCATGATGATTGTTCGGAAGGAACAAGGACTCTTGAGGAGGCTATGCATCAGAATTATGATGAAAACAGTAAGGATGATCTTGAACCTGAATTGTTTTTCATGGAAGAGGAGATGGGAGACCTGTGCACTACCCTTCAAACTCCTGATAGTTGCTGTGACCATAAATCTCTTATGGATGCTATGTACCTTGTGGACTTCCCAAACAGTTGTGACCGATTAAACGCTTCCGCAACTCCATTCTCAGAGACTTATGATCTAGTCAGTCCAATGGGGGCACCTTCTGAGTTTTACCCTAACCTTTCGGAAATCTCTGGAAGTAACGACCATGATGATTTCACGATCAAAGGAGCATCCGTTAAAGATGCTTCTGAGATTGACGATGAGGAGGATTATCAGGATTTCGATGAGGATGATGAGGACCAGGACAGTGAGGATGATTACTGGAGGCTGTGTCCAAATGAAGCGGCCAGTCCTGGTATGAGTACTATCCAGAGGACTAGCATGGGTCTCCTGGAGCAGATCTCCAGGTTGCAGGAAACACTTGGACAGAGTGCCATTGAGGATGAGGATAGTGATACTGCTGGAGAGGAGGAGCATAGTGAAGCAGCAACACCTGTGGAGGGATATACCTGTGCGCCAACTTTGGAAGACGTCCATGTATTTCTTCCTGATATCGATGCTATGATGCAGAATCACCTCGGAGACGATGAGCTGGATATGCCAGAATCTGTTGCTGATGCCTCTGATGTGGCAAATCTGGAAGACATTGCTGTAAAACTACGCCATGCATCTAGAGGAGATGAGGAGGACAACTACATGACAATTGAGGAGTTCCAGTTGTTGTCTAAATCGTCAAATGAATCTAAAACATCTTTTGACCTGAAACCGGCACCTAGTGTTCATGTGTCCCCAAGTCCAATGAGGAACTCTACTGATGAAAACCTTGATGAAAATAATAGTGATGATGATACTTGGGATCACGAGGATGATAGTGATGAGGATACAAAAGAGGGAAATGATGTCAATGGTCATTCATTTCACATTCACGGTCTAACAAATGGTAGTGGTTATGATGCTAGTGTTGAAAGAACTCATCCGAGTCCACCTGATGAGTTCTCTCCTGGTTTTAGCGTTCATGGTAATGTTGGGTCAGATATCAGTCATGGAAGGACAGTCTCTTTGATGTCAGAAGAGTCTGTTCCATTTGTAACTCCGCTTGATTCGTTTGAATTGATTGACCATGATTACGACAATGGTGTCACAAGGAGATATTCCAATGTAGACAATTCAGTACCAGTGAACAAACAGAATGGTGAGATTAATGTAAAAGACATAGACAATGATAATGTAATGACTAAAAGTACTCTTGATTCAATTGAAGCTAATGATTCGGAACTTGATAACACTGACCAGCAGCCGCGCTCTATGGCTGAGAAAATAAACCGTATCAATGACGCATTTGCGGAAGTGTGGGGTATGAAGACAAGTAAGAAACGAAAGACTTCCATTAAGAAAATACGGAGATCAATAAAAAAGATAGCAGATGAAACGGATAATAACGAGAATAATGGGGAAAGCATAGTTACGGATGGTGTGTTATCAATCTTTGAGGCTCTTAAAACCTTTGAGAAAAGAACAACTCAAGTAGAGAAGAAAAAATCTGAACTGAAGAGGAAAATGTCAATGGTAGAGACACACCTCGATAGGGCAAGTAGCGTGATCAAATCAGGAGATGTTTCATCATCCCACTCCTGCCACCCTGATACTAGCATTGATACCAAGTCACAATCGGATAAAGGTACTAAGAACCAGTTAAAACCAGATACAGATAACAAGAATGATTTACAAGCAGATAAACCCAATGAGAAACATTCTGAAACAGATAAAGATACTAAGAATCAATCGAGCACTTGCACTAAAGACAAACGTTTCCCCACAGGTATTAAAGGTCTTAGAGGTCTCAGAGGTCTAAGAGAAGCTCGTCGTGCATCGCAACTGCTGCAGGAGCAGCAGCCACCTCAACAAGAAAATGGAACGGGAAATGAGACTGGGTCAAAGGTCAGTGGAGGATGTGATCTGGAGGAGAACAA
Source organism: Temnopleurus reevesii (assembly GCA_036244855.1). Lineage (NCBI taxonomy): Eukaryota > Metazoa > Echinodermata > Echinoidea > Temnopleuroida > Temnopleuridae > Temnopleurus > Temnopleurus reevesii. The sequence goes on along the minus strand of BQKZ01007003.1, from coordinate 22,476 downwards.
GCAGGATGAAAACGGTGTGGTTGATCAATTGCCATCACCTGGTGCGGGAGAAAATGAAGAGGATGCAAATCTGTATGCCATAATAGACAGCTACGCTGAGAAGGAGAGAAATGATGCATCCAATATTGACAGCCAGGGAATGGGTAACATTGAGCAAACCTATCAAGACAACACAAATCATGGGTTTGCGGAACCAGAAGTAAATAGTCCTGTTGTTGTGGGAGATGCTTCTTATGGTATATTGACAGACATGATGGTGGATTTACCCCCTGTGGTTACTGATGAGGAAGAAACAAATCTTAATTCTGTTGACACAACGGCTAATAAACCTGAGGTGATACAGGAGCCTAGCTCTCGGGATACAATTGTTAAATCAGTGCAGGAATGTCAAGAAGATGATTACGAGATTATAACCCCTCAGCCGATAACGCCTGTGAAATATGCTCCCATTCCGTTGGAAGTTGTGTGTGAGAATGAAACAAATAGATCAAAATCTGCTCACAGAGAGCTGCCACTGGATTCTCCAGACTTGATCAAAACTCTACCAGAAGTGCCTGCCAAATCGCCCGTCTTCCAGAAGAAGGAGGAGAAGATGGAGAAGTGGGTAGTTGAGGAGAAGGATAAGGTGGAGGTTGTCCGAAATCTCTTACCGAGTGAAATCAAGAAGAAGCAGTTGGGATCGACTGGACTCAAAGTCAACAGGGCGAATGTAGCCAAGCCCAATCCTCACGTCTCGCCCCAAACCTCCCCATCACAAACAAAAACATTCCAATCCAAGACCAAATCATCTCTGCCACCACCTACTCCCCAAACATTATTTCAGAACTCTGATAATTCTGCAAACGTCGAGGTGGTACACCGTCCTGCTGGATCTCGTCGCGCAAGGATCATCCATAGCTACCTTGAGATCGAAAGGATCAAGAGAGAAGGAGTAAACCGAGCTGATGGAAAGTCAGTTCAGATCACTGCCCCAAACATGGAGTTGCTTGCATCAGGGATGAAGAGTGTGAACGGTGCCAGTGGAGGTCTCAGAGGCTCGGATCAGATGCTTGAAGATATGCTTAACCTGCAGCTGATGCAAGCTATGGGGATAAATCCTCACTCTCTTGCTGCATCTGCTGAGGATACGAACTCGAAGACCACAAATGCCACTCCCCCGCAGCGCCCCTCCCATCTTGCGATCCCATCCCCTATCAAGACTACGAAACCCACCCCCAAACAAACTCAACTGAAACAGAACCCACCCAAGCAAACCTCTGGACCTTCTCATGGCATAGCTAAGATGCTGAACCGCTTCGGTGAGAACTCTGCGGCTGCTCCCAAATCAGTCCAGGGTTTCCATGGCAATGGAAGAAAGGGTGCTCCTCTGGTTTCCAAAGGATTAAAGAAACCATTGTCTGCACAAAGTGCCTTTAATATTCAAGCAAAGGATGGAGACGTGGAAATAAATATGAATGATGCAAACCGGCAATTATTGATGAATAAGTTGGCGCCCCATTCTAGAGGGAAAGGCAAGTTACCATAGCCTGACACACCCTAACCCAAGCATTTTGGGGGAATGATTTCTTCAGATTCTATTTGAAATTAATCACTAGTGCATTTTGCATGGTAGCATACACATTAGATCTCTATTCATTTTCCCATTCTTTGTCTTGAATAGTGGCATTTTGTTTTATTTTCACCCCTTTCCTACAAACCTATCTTGGCTTTTTTACTGTAAATATCTGAGCCTTTTTCATGAACTCTTTTTCATGGCTGCCCTGCATGGCTTTGAATTGTAGAAACCTCACCATACCCATTGACATTTCAGGCCATCTTTACTTATTTTAGACATGATTTTTTGTTTGTTTCATGTTAATACAATAGATGTCACAATCAGTGGTATGTTCATATATGTCACCATTGTGTATTTCAACATCATGCAAAGTTATTTTTTAACATTTTACCTATTTTTGAACATTTTAGTCCTTTTATCAGTCATGTTTTTTTACCGTTATTCTTATTACCTTAGAAATTATATTTTTGGGATTTGCAAGAGGGTTCTAATAAATGCATCATTGCAGATTTAAAACAGCTGCTTTGATTGACACTGATAGTTTACCATTCCCTAAAGATAAACTAAAAACAATCATTTCAGTTGGCAATTGAAAAAGAATATAATTGATTATCCATTGCAACTTTCTTGCAACACCCAACTAATAACAAATAAGAACAAAATATGTAATTATGTGCGAGGCAAAGGATGTTTTATACTATCAAAAGTTAATGAATAGGAAAATATCAGAAATTTACACAATTAGAAAGTTGTACACACACTGTAAGGAAGCACAGCATTATAATTTTCACAAAGGGAGAGTCACAAAAGGGTACAATGAGCACCCATTTCAATTTCACTTATGAATCGTTGCTATGTTGGGAATTCTTAGTTTTCATTTATCACTACCGTTTTGCTATCACCATATTTTGAAAATGGTAAAGATTATATCTGTTATCTGTTAGAATAAAATTATAGTATCTTTGCGCAGAAGGGTCAAAAGACTAGGACAAAGAAGAACAAAATCCATCCAAGTATTCTCAATAGCTTGAGGCACACAAAAGAAATTTCCTTCCCTCTCATTCTGAGAGAAATGTGGAATCTTTGTCACACCTGTTCAATGAATGAATAGGGACAATACTTTCTTATGTGTTCATGAAGCTTGTGAAAGCTTAAGTGAAGTTGTTTACTTTGTCCCAGTCCTTAGTCTCCTTTCCTCACATTGATTTGCATATGAGGAGGTCTGTCTTGTATAATGTGGTAAAGGTTTGGTCAGTAGCATGGGGCACTTATCGAAGGGGTAGACAAAATTTTAAAGAGTGATATGATTCATATTTTTAGTAGTGTTCATGCATGGGGCCCATTTATTTTTATCCATTGGAAGTGACCTATATGCACGGGGCTTCATCATTCTGTCCGCTGTACAATGCATTTTCATTACCATAGCAACAAAATATCATAGTGTAACCCCCGAAACAATGTACTGTCAAAAATTTGTTATTCAGCACAATAGGCAATGATGGAACATTTTGGCTTTATTGGATAAACTATATAATTTTAATTGATACTGAATAAACAAGTTTGGGGCAAAATGTAATGCTTATGATTTAATGCTTTTTCATGTGGCAATTATATATAGAATGTGAAAGCAAAGGAATCTGTTTTCATTTGGATAGAATATATTTGGGCAAAATAATCACCTTGAAAGCTTCTTGCAACAAAGCCCACAAACATTTTTATACCAAAACTTTTAGTATGCTTAGTAATATTGATGACAATACAGCACCTCAATTCCCTAAATAATTTTTCTCATTCTGGTTGTCAATTTTAATATCTTTATCATTTCCTGAAGCAATAAATCAATAGGAAGTGATGATAATACAATTATTGGGGCGCCATTTTCCAGGTCAGCTAAACTGATTAGTGTTTAATGATGGAAATAAGTCATCACATTGAAATGAAATATTTCAATCCTTGGAAGTGTGTTTGTAGATGAAGTATTGCCTCATATTTGGAAATATTACTTTGAGAATGAATTATTGGGTGCCTTCATCATTTTCTTTGATTTTGAAGAAAAAGTTAGGTTTCTGACTCAAGCATTTGCTCAAAGTTATTGTTATGGAAGCCTATTCTAATTATCATCCTAATAAGTGTGTTTTGATTTATTACCATTTGATGAGGGAAAGATATAAGAATAATCGGCTTTTCGCACAGAAAAGATTAATAAATGCAATCATATTCTTGCTGACTCGATATTTATTTAATTCATATCTTTTTATCCACATGACATCTTGAAATTTTAATATTTCTTTTATTTTTTAAATCTTGATATGTGGAACAAGGTTGGCAGTGTAATCTTTGTTTTATTTTCTATAACCCCTTCTCCAGTATGGGCGAAGAAGAAAATAGTAGGATATTCTTTGTTTGTGTATTTATATTGTGATATACTTTTACTAAATGTGGAATATAAGGAATACCCCAAAGGGCCAATGATTGATATTTTTATATTAATCAAGAGAATTATCTAAATATGATTGACCATTCAAATACAAAATCTCACAAAATCAATTCATGATTTAATTTGATTTGGTTTAATTTTCCATTTCAATTACATTTTTACAATTTGAACATATGATAATGATTTGACAATAGAAAAATAAAAAATCATATTTACATAAAATCAAACATAAGTGATATTTAGATGTCAAAACAGAAAAGTCCTGTTTAATTCAGATTGTTAAATCTTGCCAGCTATATTTGGATTTAGATCTTTCCTGAAATGATAAATTAGAGGGAAATTATGATACAACAATACAAGGGGTGTCATCTTCTCTAGGATTGGTTCTCGTTTGAATGATTTCAGACTGTCTTGGGAAATGGTCAATCATGTACTGTCAATATTGTGACCCATCTTTCCTATAAACTGACCCTTCTTTTATCAGCCAAGCCTCTTGTATTTACTCCTGTGCTGAGCTCTTAAAGGAAATTTGGTAATTGCACCCCAAAATAGATTGGTTATTATCCAAAAATTCAGTATGATATTGAGTTTTTCTTTCAATTGTTAACATATTTTGAGAAATTGTTGTAATCATGTAGGTCAGTGTCGTGGGTTTAAGAAATTACTATTCTTCGTATGCCTAGAATAAAGCTGCCTTGACCTTAAATAAGTTGAAGCAGTATAGTTAGTTTTGAAAAGTAGATTGGCGAAATATCAGAGAAATTTTGTTATTTATATTCATTGCTCAAGTAATCAATATCAAGAATTTTCAATGAAGATTGTCAAATTGGCCTGCCCCAATTTCATTGAACTTTTTAATGCATTTTTGGTCGAAAATTAATTGTTCAGTTCATTGAATGTGTTCTCATGTACATGTATACCTGTATATCAGTCCTATATGCATCGTGTTTTGGAGGGTGCAAACTTACTCTCATCCAATTTGTTCCTTCACCGTATTACTTTCTTATCCCATTTGTATAAATCTAGTATAT
>BQKZ01007003.1:0-13294 GCA_036244855.1 Temnopleurus reevesii | reverse complement strand
TACATGTACATGTGGCAAGTTATTCAAATTTAGAGCAGGAAGGTGTTCTTATGACGCAAACAAAGAGGGGTGGGACATGGAGTGGATGTGATACAGGAGGTGTATTAGGGAAATTAATTGTGATAGAAATCAATACGTTCACAGGCACCCATCCTCTGTTATATTCTATCTCTGTTACAAATCTCAATGCATACTCTGTATTTGGATTCAAGTTCAACGGCCATCATCTAAATTTTTTTTCTACATGCCTCAAGAAACTATGGAAGCTAAAAAAGAAATATGATAACAATAAAGTGAATCAATAATGTTCTTATGCAAAATATTAATAGAACTTTGCAATATGAGATAAAGGAAATAGATGTAAGTCTACAAAAATGAAATTAATGAATTACCGGATTTATATTTTGTACATTATAGAATTCTTGAACACATTTGCATAGGTTTAGGGAAGTTTTGGGGCTTTACATTATCGATTTGGAATGTTTGTCCCTTTTATCACTAATTTGATATTCATAAAAAAATGAAAAAAATTCAGGAAAAATATTTGGATATTTGGCAATATTCCATGACTAGTGATTAATTGAAATGGATTGACCAATGTTTGAACAGTAAAATAGTATCACTCTGAGTCATTTTGAACTAATCCAAACTCGACAAGAAAGGTTTTATTGACTTATTAATTAAGTTATTCACACTTAAAAGATATTCTAAGGGATAACATATTTGGCTGTTTTTTATTCTGATTTCAAAATATTCTTGTTTTGAGTCATTGAAAGATAAACCCCATTAGTAATCTGAGTGGAATTAGCATACAATTCATTAGTTCACAGCTACATGTATGGATGAAAACAGCCCTCTTGATATTTTTTTCACAAATATTCTGTTGTGAATAAGAAATAAGACAAGACTCGTCTACTTCTTCCGCAGAAGATATGAACTTTTGAAGGATGGCGTCTTTGCATGGTGCATGACTTAAACAATATTGTTTTGGATACAAAATTATGTTTAACATTTTTGTGGTGAATGTGATACTCCAAACTATTTCATAATTTGTTTTTCAAGATTATTTTTTAAGACAGAATACAACTAACCCATTATTGAATGATACATTTTATGGAATGGATGCATCTTGAATGAGTTTTTTTTTCCAAGGACATTACAGACATTTTATATGACAAGTATGGAAGAGGTATGGGAGGAAAGGGAAGAGGGGTATGAGAATGGTTTTATCAACTTTCTTTTAATCATTCATATACCTCAAACACTGCAATTAATTCAATGCTTTTGAATTTATTGAAGTAAAACATGATGTGTGCTATTTTACCAATTACATGGTATTAAAAACTGACATACCAGTAGGTCCAGTGACATGCTGAAATCACATCCAATCATCAAACTCGGATTATCTCGCCGTTGCTCAAGCAAGGTAATTTTTAATATAGAGTCTTATTATTGGTTTTAAAAATACAATAAATTGTAATTATGTTTTTCCTTTTTCTGACAACAGCATCAACACTACCAAGACCGGGTAACTCTCCTAGCTATAACAACAACAGTAGCAACACTAACAGCAACAACAGTCGATGTTTAGCTACAACACAGGGCTTTGAATCAAGCATCAAACCTGTAAGTGTTCATTCAATCTTTGTGATTTCTGGTAAAACCTAACGCTTTTTATTGACCATTATACTTCGTGAATTTTGCAATTTTGAAATGGAAATACTGTCGAGTGGAAGCTTCTTCAAGAGTTTGATATCAACAGAATGATCTTGTGTGTTAAAAGGGATTCTTGATCTACAGTTCAGGAAAGTTTTACATCACAAAATATCTGGTTCTGGGATATACATGTATTATTTTTCAATGTAGTTTAAAAACAATACAGTAGATTTTATCTTTGGCCAATTTGACTTTATCCGAGAAGAACGAGGCTGTTTTAAGATAATTTTTCACAGTTTCTCAGTTAAAAGGTAATGATTATAGAGTCAAATCTAAAATTTATTATCTGAAATTGAAATTGTCTATTTAGGCGGTAGGCTGTAGGCTGTATTCAGTATTCAATTCTAACCCCAAAAGGTCTTCAGCCTAGCTTTTAAAAACATGTTTTTATAGAGAAATAAGAAATGATGTGTATTTTTTTTTTACAGTAAAATAAGTTTAAGAAAAGCAACAAACTATCAAAGATTTATTAAACATCTGCCTAACCGATGGGAAGAAAGATAATCATGTACTCGACCCTGGGTATCCTGATTTGATAAATTATGATGTTAATATCCTGTAATAATCTACCCCAATTGATTGCTTATCATTCTGAGTTTGTTTGATTTCCTGAAATAGTTCAAAGAGTGCAGCACTTTAGCGGAATCTAATGTGAATTGTTTGTTTCCGCGTGTCGTTATCATGTACCGTGGAATGTAAATCTCACTCCTAAAAGAGGTGCTTTAGATAGGTTGGGTAAATATAACGCGTCTAGCTGTCCTCTCACTGAGATTTGCTTTAGCATTTATTGGATGAGTAATACAGTCTTCTACATATAGGACGTGTTTTGATATAACTTGTGATGTGATTGAATACAGATGTTCCATGCAAAGGGACTTCCTGAAACTTGCACTGATATCGAGTACCTTGTAGAATATTCCATTAAACATGATATCTATACCTGTAAAACTAAGTTGAGTGCAAATTTAATGCTCCTTTGTAATGCTATTCAAATCTTTAGTGGCATGTGATTGTTTTGTCCGCACAGGTCAATACATGGCGTACAGATCTATTGTCTTTATCTAATGCAGAATAATTCTGTTTTTTCTTAAAGATATATTACTTTATTTTTTGTAAATATTGTTTTTTATATTTCCCAATCACACCAATTTATCAGGTGTCTTCTCGTAAATTGGTCATTCAAAATATCTACATTAGTTCTCAATGATGATAAACTTATTACTGTACAGGGAAGCCCAAGTGAAAAAAAAGATTGCAGAATGTGTGCAGTTTGAAATAAAAGTATGTCATAAGTTGACACATTACTTCAATAGTTGTCCTGGAATTTGCTACAAGTAGATATAGAAATAGTTTTTGATTGAAATGATATTTGATTTCAAATGTTTTTATAGAAACTGTTGGAATATATGGAATTTCTAGACCAAGAGGGTAATGAGATTCTTAGCAGGGCTCCATTTTTAGAACTGGAGGGTTGACTTGTCTCTTATTACACCATGACCAAGATAGAACTTGCGCAAGTGATATTGAGTTTGGCTCCGCAAAAAGAAAATACAACATCATTGAAGTGAACCAAGGTTCAATTTCCCGGGTATGAACGTCTTTCTGTCTATGGTTTAAAAAACTGCCACTTGGGCATGGAACAGTTGCATGAAACTGTTGCTAGTATAGTGACAATGACATTGACACAACTGCAAACAAAATTACCCCATAGTCTACTGGAATCTGGCAGTCCCTGCATGACTGCATGGGAATTACAGAATTCAGCAGTCAAAAGCGGCCAATATGTTTGATGCTATGTTTGGTAAGCTCAATGTCTATGCAAGATTGCTGTATCTGTGAAACGGTTTATGAAGCCACTGTACAATTCTTATGAACTCTTATGCATTACTGTAACAGTGGAATTGTGAACAATTATTGTATTTAGAGCGGAAGACAGGTCCAGCCGGAGGAACTCGGAAGGGGGAGGGAAAGTTGAATGTTTACCCTCGTATTAGTGTATGAGTAAGAGGAAAGTAATCAAGTTCACTTACAATAGTCCTCTGACGGTATGTCTCCCTTGCATGGCCTCAGAGCCTCACAATCCAGATATTTTCTCAAGTGAAATTTTCACCAAAAGGTGATGATGGCCATTTTGAATGAAGAAATTCTTACTTAATGTGGTCCTTAAGATCCCAAGTATTTAAATTTTGTAAATTCTCACTGCTCCTGAATTTTTGAAATGATAGCTTTTTTACTGCCCCCCACAAAAAATCAAATATTCAGTACAGTTTTTATTTTGCTTTATATCCTATTTCACATGAAATATTCCTCAACTTGATATTGTAAATCTTTGGTTTTATAAAGAGTTGAAGCATATATATATATATTTTTTTTAATTAGGACATTTTATATATGAGAATGGAATTAGACTGACATTCATACAATTTCTAACAGGAGGGCTCTGTTTATAAAACGAACAGTCAATTGATGTATATATTCATCTTTAAAGCCCAAGTACAGTTTTGGTAAAAGCCAATATTTTTATCGCCAAATTTTGTCTGCAAATCTACTTAAAAAGAAACATGATATCATGAACATGTTGTACAAAAGATTGTACGAAAAATTAACAAGTTTTGGAAAAGTTATAACCTTAAGTGTGGAAAATATTTTAGCGTCGTAGCCCCCGACGCTAATTCAATATTTTCTTTCTTGATAAAGGACAGCTTCTCATGAACAGAATTGGATGAAAATTTCAGAATTTATTCTTTATGTATTCCTTTTTAGCATGTTTTAATAAAATCTTGGAAATAATTTTGTATATGCCCAATAAGAAGCAAAATAATATTATAACCAAGAGAGGGCGCTAAATACGATTTAACGGTCAAATTCAAATTTTCAAAAGAATTCGCTCGTAGAAAATTATGCTATGATCTTGAAATGTGTATACAAACTATATGTCATGGTATATATCCCCAAAATTCACATTTCTTTAATCTTTACCAAAACTATACATGGGCTTTAAAGGTAGAAAACTAAATTTGCACACATTACAGTTATGCTTACAATTTGTTTTGTACCTCAGATATGCATTTCAATACACTGCCACACCGTGCGGAATACGCACTGAGAGAGACTCTTGCGCTATTGGTCAATGAGGGGTTAACGGCTGTTTTGAATTTTGAACGCACGGTCCATTAGTTTGAGGCCCGAATAGAATAATTATTATTGGAATAACTATAAATGCACCTATCATGACCAATCTTTTTGCTTAATTGATTGGTGATAAGTTCTAACATTTAGTACTCTTCAACTTAACACAACAATCTTGGAAAGTCAAATTTTAGGCTGCAAAAGAAGTATTCTACCTTTAAAGCAATGTTTTGATGAAGGAAGAAAAGGAAAAAAATATTTTAACAATATAGTCCGATGGTATGATTTTCAAGTCCCTATGAATCTCAAGTAGATCTTTGTAGACTCTGATAAGTAAAGATGGATTATCAGATGTGTCAGATGAGTATGAGGTGTCACATGCACCCCTCTATCTTGGCTAATCCCTCAATGAGCCCCTCCCATCCTATTGGTGTAATCTCACTGTGTACGTTGGTAGGCACAACAGAGAATTATGGGATTACGACTGGTGTCTGCTGTCTAAGGTGTGTGAGAAGGATTTAAGAAGAGGCTTGAATTATTTTTTACTTAGATATAACTCTTTAGCGCCTATAAGCCGCCCAAAACTACTCCTCGTTTTTTTTTTTTTATCGAGCACCAAGAATACAGGATGACGAATCATATTCTGCACAAGAATCACATTGTGAACCATCAAATGCTGCCATTTCAATTTTTTTAAATAATGTTAAAAATATAGCAGCAAAGCAATTTCTTTCAGTTAGGGACACGTCAGACAATTTTCTGGATTTCTAGCTCTCATAAAGTTAAGGTGTTTCTGGAAAATTTGAAAGAATATGATACTATGAGGAAAAATTTTATGTAACATTGCTTTTTCTAACACACAGTCAATCACATTTTCCATGCAACACTTCTGAGTGAAGAGATATCTAAAATGAAGTAATGAGTAACAACATATTTTCATGGTACACTTCTGATAGAAGTGTACGTCCGTGATTTAGTCATATAGTAATAAATCAATTAGCTGAGGCCATACATATCACTGAATTAGTAATGCATTGATAATTTTAATGAGAGAGGGTCTGAGGAAGAGTGGGGCAGGCCTTATGTCCGAGGGGCAAAATTTGGTGCAGGAAATGATTAGAACCACATTAAAATAAGAATTAATAACTTGATTTGATCCTAGGTCCATGATTAAACAACAAGGAATTTGAACCAAAGGCTTGATCCAATATGTGCCATAATGGGAAATAATATGCCTGATTTGATGAACATAACAGTAAAAATTATATGAATGTTGGGGGATGAATGAATATTGAATTTTGTCACATTGAATACATCGAGGGAAAAACATTGTGAGGAATGATAAAGTCACAATTGAACTAAGGGAGTTTATAGAAGCAACATACATTGTTACAGAGTTCAATTTGAATTCAAGACTTCAATTTTTTGCTCTCTTTGGAGCAGAAGTATATCCATGTGTTGAGTTGAAGAAATATAATTATCACTAAAGACCAACAAGATATACAAGAGCAAAACTTATCACAAAACATTTTTATTTTTAGCTTGACAATTCCTATGGGTTTTTGCCTTGGTTTTGGCAATCTCATAATTCTGCTAGGCTATGGTTATAGGCAAGGAAGTATTTTGGGTAAATACATCAGATAAGTTTTCTTCCAGTTTTGTGTCTCAGATCCGAAATTCAATCAAATTTGGGACACTGTATGACCTTTTCATAAAATGCCACCAGAATTTGTTACCCAACCCTGTTCATACATGTATGAGCTACATGGATTCCTGTACAGTATGAACTGCATTACATTTTTCCCATGATGCTGCAAAACCAGATGTACAGTGAAATCTCAAAGATTCGATAATTAAATACAATATTCCGCATATAAAGACGTGATAATCTTATCCCGGTTCTTTATAAACTATTTTTAAATTCAAATGTAATGGGATTAATGCTTTAATAAGGTATTTTTGATGGTCCAAGTACCTCATTATTATTGTAAGTTTCCACTGTATGAAGCAGGAAATGGCCTGTGCCAATGTGTATAAAAACTTATGGGAATGTCAAATCACAAATCTCTTATACCTTTTGCCAGGTTGTCATGGGGAATGTAGATTTAAGTACCTTGATGGACACTTTACCTTCGAAAATGTTGACTTTTCATGAAAGCTTGCAGAAGTTAAATGCTTGCCAAAAAGTTTTTAGGGTGCAATACTTACTGAATGTGATGAGACATATTAGCCTTTGCTTGAGCAGAGTTAGGGCGGGGTAGGATGAAATGAAACTGAATGTTACTGGATTACGCTGACATTGAATTTGATGGGTTAGGTGTCATTTATGTGGTGGTGGAAATATTGTGGTTTAGTGGACATGATAAACACCCATGTCATGAATTTTCTTCAGCAAGAAATTTGTCCATGCTTTGCCGCACTCAACCCAGGTGATATGAGTGGGTACCTGGCAGGAATACTTATTCCTCAAAATGCTTTGGTGCCTTGAGCTTGCTGCAGTGTGGCTCTATGTGCTCTATAATTTTAATGAATTATTTTATGATATTTATCAATGTTTTTAATAATGGATAGAGAGTTTTAGGCGGCTACTTGGGAGACAAGGAATGAACTTAAAGCAAATAGTATTAACAGGGACTGTCCCTCCTGAATTCATAGGGTTCAGGGAATAGAATGTTGTTATGACCTGATTTGATCCTAAAATCCATCTGATGGCTGTGACAGAGGTTACCATATTTCACTGATCTATCCAATTAGATGACATTCCAATGGTCATGTGATACATGTCTGGAGGTCACATGATCTATGTTTACTTGCTCTTGTCTGTCAATGTGTTCCTATGTATGGTTAGAGACAAAATTATGTGAAAAAATACAGGGTGCTACAAGAATTTTTTTCACCAGTTGCCCAGTCGGGCAACCAAGTTTTCAAATCACTTGCCCGAACAAAATTTCCTTTGCCCCTAATTGATGGCCTATATGCCAATTTGTGCATGTAGATGAAAACTATAAAGAGCTGCTACCTGCCCTTTTGGGCAAGTGACAATTTTATTTACTTGCCCGACAGCTTCATTTTGTTGCCCCGGGCATGCGGGCAAGTGGGTTTGTAGCGCCTTGCGGGCCAGAATTTAAAGTTGTATTTTTCATTTTGATGAGGGATGCCAGTGTATTCCAAATCAAAAAATTATATATATCAATAATATGCAGCATCATTATCCAAATAATATTATTCACAGTAAGTATTTGTTCAATATGATGTATATTTATGCTTTATTATGACTTTATTACGTCAGATGATACGTATTGGAATTGATGTCATGGAAAAAAGCCTGAACAAAACAATAAAAAGAACAAGCAAGCAGACAAAAGTAGACCTATTCAAGAATATGTATAGAGACAAAAGTCAGCATTCTAAATCTAGTTTGGAGAGTGTATAGTTCCCTACTTCGTTGAATTAGCACAACATTTTCAGAGAAGAGTTTTCCCCAAAAATGTTAAACACCAATAGTTTTTCCATAAAATTGAATTCATTGTTTTTGTTAGACCATCTCTACAATATTCCATCAGTTTTTTTTCAGTTATTTAAATGAATGAGATTGTTGTAAAAAAAATTATTTTTTTAAGCAGACACAGCATTTCTATCTTAACTAGATTTTATGTATGAGTTATAAGAAGATATTATTTTCCCACTGAAATTCAATTCCAATGCAATTTGACATAGAATGTAGAAATTGATACGTGCCTTGTCATCATCTTATTATTTTTCTTAAACAAAACAGACCTGTCAATTCTTAATAATGATTTTCTAAATTATGTATTAAACAGAATGATTCACATAATATTTCATAAGACTAACTGTGACTGGAATGTTTCTTATTTTCTGAACTGTTTGATATCACTCCCGTTAACGATGTGTTAAAAATGCGAAGTATGAGCCGAAGAATGCAGTGTCCCTGTACTTTCAAGATGTGATTAATACATCCTAACCTGTAATAAAAGCATTACAAGGAATCTTATTAGCTGCGTGTGACATTTCTAGCCTCGACAATCCCTTTCCATACAATCCCTTTCCATACGTCATGTTGTGACCTTCTTGTCATTCAAGTTCGGTGCAATCAGTGTGCCACTACATTTTTTCCCTTTGTGATAAGCTGATGCAATGTGCGAATCATGTTATGATGATCCCCTTCAGACATATTAGAAAGATTGAACAGAAATAGAAGGAGAGAAAGGGAGAGAGAGAGAGAGAAAAAGAGACAGAGAGAGGTAGAGAGAGTGGAATGAATGTGTTGATTTGAAAGATATAAAAAGAGATAAAAAGAGAGGGGAGAGTTAGAAGGGATAAAGAGAAAGATCAATCCTACATAGTTAGTTGAATGCATAGTGAAGAAGGTTATGAAGTAGACGTATATAGAGAAAGACAGAATGAGAATGATAGATGAAGAGGGAAAGAGAGAAGATAAGTCTGGTTGTGAACACGTAATCCATTTTGTCAATGTGAATACTAATGTGATATATGGAATGTTTTTCTCGTTTGTGCAGGATGGGGCCATCGTTCTCAAGAACCATGGGGTCAGAGACGAGGAGGAGAATGATTCGCCGAGGACGTCGGAGATTCGGAGGACGGACCCAGAAGCGAAAGCAGCACCATCTTTGGTGGAGGACTCAAGAAAAGCGAAGAAAGAAGACAGAGGAAAAAGTGTGAGCGGAGAGACGACTGAAGCTGCAAAGGATAAGTCATTACCATCTTCCGCACAATTATCATCATCACCAACATCAAGAACAACCTCAAGAGTTGATGATGGGAGGATAGCATCACTACCGGAGGAGAGAGTCACCGTTTCCAATGGCAACCATGAGGTTGAAGATGTAAGTGGACAGGGTGAGGTTTTACAGAAAGGAGAAGAAGAAGAGTCAGTTTCTTCATCCAATCTTCCATCATCTCCACCACCACCACCACCATCATCATCTCCACCATCATCACCATCACAATCATCCTCCTCATCACAACCATCAGCCTCTCCATCTACCATCCCACCATCATCACTTCCATCTCCATCTCAACCAGACGTTCTTCCTAAACCAGAGGATGAGGATAACTCGTCAGACAACGCAAACCCTGCTGAAGTAGAAGTAGTCACTGACTCTGTAGTATCACATGAAAGTAGTTGCCATAGCGACACAAAGGTTGATACAGATATTAGTGAGAGTAAACCTGATGTAGAGACCGTAGATGCCCGGAAGCAGGAAGATCCTGCATCTGAAACCAATTCAGAACCGGTCCTAGATGTTCGTGGGGATGCTGTGTTGGAGGCTGATGATGAGACATCTAAATGTGATAATTGTGAGGTAAGTGAAGAGGAATACTTGAAGTTTCTTAGAGGAGAGAGTATGTGAGAATTTGAATTTTTGTCTGTCCCAAACAGAAAAGGTTTTCACTTTTAGGAACAGCCTATAAATCACTGACTACTGAAACCTGGTAGTGACTGCATTAAGTTTATGGAAATTACAGAATTCTTGAGTCAATGGGTTAACGTATAGCATTTGATTTCATTATTGCACTAAAGATCTAGATTTCTTTGTTAAATTGCAATCTCATTTCAACTATTTTGTTATAAGAATGAATTTAAGATTATTAGTAATATAGTTCTTCCATCAAATTAATAAGAAAACACTGTGATATGTAGGTCATTAATCTGTTTTTTTTTATGTCAGATTTCTTTTGGTACCAATATGGGACATTATGTTTAATATATAAAGAGTTATGAGGAGGTCACTATTTAACGAATGAGAGAAGCATCAGAGAATAGAAACATATACTTATGTAAGGACTAGAAGTATAAAGACATGTCAGTTGAATATGAAGCACTCCAAATAGTGTACATGATCTAAAACTTTTGTAACTAACAATAACGAGATCTGATCTATACCATCGCAAAATATTAGGATAACCCTGAATGTTTTGATCATGATTTCGTGCAGAAGGAACCGAGGGTAATGTGAAGGAAAGTATGTTACCCTGAAAGAAAGGGAATGTTATTCATAGCCTTGAACACTTCCAGCACAATGTCAATTGATCAACCCCAAAAGTGTAAAAGGGTTAAAATGTTGATCGATGCAAAAGTTTGAAAAGGAATCCATACATGCTCCTCAGAGACCTCAGTAAAGTATAATTACCTAAACTAGGCTAAGGATTTTCCATTTAGAAGCAATGTCAAATACCATGCTCCCAATAGAATGTTTGTTAGTTAAAAGAAGTCAAGCAATATACTGCCATCATTTTTATAACAAATCCTAATGGACAGGGTCAATAGATGACAAACTCATGGACAGAGGGAATCCCAATCAGCTTTTTTTGTAGGAAATTCATGACCATTTGTCAAAATGTTTTTGTTTTGTGTTGATTACATTTCAGGTGCAGTCTACACAGAGTCACGTAAAGAGCTAATTTATTCATTCATCATGCCCTCCTTGTAATTTGCTGCCGTCCAGCTTTTGACATAATGTTTCAAAGCATGAAACACTTCAAAAAAGAATTGAAAACCACAAACTTAAATTGGGAATTGTGGCATTGCTTTATGTTTTGCATTTTAAGCAGACATTGTGTGTTTCCAATTTTCAGAAAACAAAATTAGCTTTACAAAATACTCCACATCCAGACTGTAAGAGCATAGGAAACTTGTCATGTCAAATTACGGCAATATTTGTGCTAACATCTGAACCATGTAGAAATCTAGTTTTCCTGATGACTTATTTCCCTTGAAGTGTTTTGGCATAGTTAGGCTTCATCAGCCAGATGGGGTTATGTACACACCTTATGAAGGAAGTAGATTAATTAAAGGCGCCGGAAAGTTCTTTAATTTTTCCTAATGCGTTCTTGAGATTGTGAAGAGTTGAAAATCATTCTGATATAAATGTAGAACTTTATATAGTTTTATTATGTCAATAAAATTTGAAATTTATGATATTTTTACATTATTTTGAAAATGAAAATTATTGTCGTATATTGATTCAGGGTGCCAAAAGTCCTTTTAATTTTTTTGTAATGCGTTTGTGAGTTTGTAAGGACTTAAGAATCAATGGGATATGAATGTAGTTATATAGTTTTGTATTGCGATATTTTAAGTTTTTTATATTTTCACTCTTATCTTTAAAATGAAAACTATTAAAAAATGTCATCATTGCTATCATAAATATCTATATCACCATCATCTTCATCTTCATCATCATTACCATCATTGTTATTATCCTCACAGTTGTCCTTTAATTTATTTTCCATCTCATACTCCTTGATATTTACATTGTCACTGTGTGAAAAGTATGAGGATTATTCATCTAGAAATGTACGTTTACTGGGCAAGTATGACAATTTTGCAGAAATTTATAGCCAAGCCAGGTGCCTTGTTTAATACTAGGAATGTTTGCAAGGTGAAATTCAAGAATGATTATCAATAATGCCCATCACTTGTGTTAAGTCTGGCCAGTCAGTTCTAAAAATATCTGTGCAGTTGTTCTTGTAGATGATGTAAAAAAGGCCTTGAAAATAGAGTATTTTTGCTCTTCTCAAATGACCTATTTAGAAGCACTTGTACCATCCTAAAATTAAAGATTAAACCTACAAAATGTAATATGTAGAACAATTTCTCAACAAATTTCAGCAAAATTGCTGAAAAAATATGTATTTGTTGTGTCACATTCAAACTTCATTTTGTGTCGGGCAGTACTTTGTCTGTTTTATATCAGTGCTTTGTAACAGTAATCATCTTTAAAAGTTTAGTACTAATTCATTTGATTGTGCATCATATGATGAAATCATATTTTACTCTATTTCAGTGGACTGTCAAATGTTACGACGAGGGGAAATCTTGTAAGTGGCTTCAAAGGAAGTTGAAATCTTAATCTTGCCTATTCATTTTAAATTTGAAATACCTTGCTTTAATAGTATCCCCTTCATTTTTTTTTCTGAAGAACCTTGATGGCATCTGTTTAATTGTCCACATCGTATTTAGTGCCTATTCCAGATCATTCATAATTTCTGTATCATATTCAAATTAAAACATACAACTTTCGGAAATTGTTTGATATGAGCTATTATATATCTCCATTATCTGCCTCTTCAAATTCCAGACAAAACCAAGTCCTCTAACAAGGAAATTTACACCTGAAGCGCCTATAGCCTCACCACCATCACTATCATCATCCTCATCGGCATTGTCATCTTCCACGTCATCATCAGGTTCATCTTCATCTGGGTCATCATCAGAGGTAGATGAAGGAAAAGGTCAAACAAAGGTGACGATTTGAGATCATTTCAAACCGTTATTACATTAATGATGTGAAATATATCCATGACATTGTTATGATATTATGTTCAACCTCTTTTAGGCATTTATCAAATTAGAAGAGACCTCAAGCAACTTCCAAAGATTTGTGTTATTTCCAGTCACTGGATA
>BQKZ01007002.1:20697-30974 GCA_036244855.1 Temnopleurus reevesii | reverse complement strand
GACAGGTGTCTTACCACTAGACCACCGAGAGCCGATGGAAGTGGCGGGCTCGATTTGTGTTATAGCAGCAGGTACTGCGTAAATATCAATTGAATGATTTTTGTGTTGGGTGGATAAATAATTGAATAATTCTTGCCTTATCCCAACATGCATAAACACTGATTTCAATCATTCAATTGAAATTGCATTTTTGTTACCCCTTCTCATTTCTATGTTTAGCTTTAAAATTATGCTACTAAAAATTTCCAAGAATATAAAACTTGGAATAGTCTGGATCATTAAAAAAATTCTTTGTATCAATATGACAATCAATTATTATAGGTATAGAAAATTACTGCTATGTGGAATTGAAGAAGATAAAAAGAGGGTGTATGAATAGCTCTACAATAGTTGCAACCATATTCATGTAAAATTTATAGGGCTTAGTAAATTATGTTTTATTCAATTTGTTTTTGTTTATTGCTCAGTCATCGTCATAAAAAACTATTATGTCACAATAATCAATAGCTGTTATTTACCGCATCAGACATCAAAGCAAGGCAACTTTAACACCTTATCGCCAGATTCAGATTGAAAATAGAAGTGCCGGTGAATTATTTTCTCATATTGCCTGCTCAGAAAATTCTATGACGAAATGCATGTAAAAATCTAGTGTATCCAATCCTGCGCCACTAAATATGCATTCTTGTTGTGTTGCATTGATCTTGAAGATATCACAACGGCATACAAAGTGACATTCAGATGGCAACCATAAATTTTGAATGTTTATTTCAACCATATCCAAGTGTTTATATCAATGTTATAAACTAATTTACGTATGAAGTGAAATACAAGTGTTATTATAAATATAAGTGTTTGTAATTTGGCTCTAGCTGTCTCAGTTGGTAAATAATAACAACGTTGAAATGCCTCAGGGCCGACACATATCACCCTCATCTTTGATTCGAGCGATATGCTTTGTCGCCCTGAGGCAAATCAATGTTGCCATAATATAAACCTGATGAGACATACGTATCGCAAACAATTGTTTTAAAATCTAAAAGAAAAGTCTAGATATAGAGGTGAAAGACGTGGTAATCACCTGTTCTTGTGTTGACGCAGGAGAGAAGACATGATCAAAGGAATGATTCATCTTCTTCCCAGCTGGGTTGGTAGCCTCTATCTCAATCTCTGATGGGAACTGAAGACAGCATTCCGTTCGAGAGTCATATCGCACACGACAGAACACACGGATATTGCCTCGAAGCTCTTGTAGCTAGAAGGGGAAAGAAAACATAAAATAACTGAGATGATATATAAGAAAAAACATTGAATAGTCACTCTCTACATAGTTTTGTCTGGTTGCAAAGTCAAAATACTATTACGCCATCACCCACATATCATAAAAAAATTTCATGGCCGTCATAAGACATTTTCTGTGAAGCCTATTTTGAAATGTAAAATTTGTATCTCTAACAATTATGTTTGTTTCCCATCATCAATAATTTCAACTAAAACCTTATAACATGATCAATAAATGTAAGTAACTCGGGAGATTTAGAATAATTCCCTTCAGTCATAGCCAAATATTGGATCAGAAGTCTTGAAAAAAAATGAATCTAACTGCATTAAGTATATCAAAGTGTATAAATCAACTAGATTTAGATTCATTGTTTTCAACAGTCAATGAATTAATTTTGCCACATCTTCCTTCACTTTTTGTATTTCTGTCCTTCTGCTTGTTTTGATATGTTTTGATAATTCTCATTCTAATGTTATCATCATTTTGTACTTGCTATTAATATAATCTATACATATATGTTATGTCTACATTGTAAAGTGCTTTGAACCTTTTTGGAATTAAGCGCTTTATAAATTTTGTGTATTATTTGTGTATTATTATTAACTGAGATAGGAGCATTAACAAACTTCTAGTGTTTAAAAATCATTACCTTATTATAGAGGAGCTTCCTCTGCAAGCATTCTTTCCTGTATAGTACTCTGAGTTCATCCAGCTCCTTCACATTACCAGAATCCATCTTCTTTGTCTTCTTCAGAGCAGATAAGGCTTCTTTCATCATCTCAATCATATCTGAAACATCCCAAATACAAGAAGTTCTTATCTTATCTGCAAATCTAAACAAACTGTAGTATGCCATCTGGGGAATTTGGTATATTCTAGAAAAGGCAATTCTAATCCATGTACATTACAATGACGAAAATTGGTGGCAGCGGTGGGATAGATTTAATATGAGTGCGAGCGAATGAATGGGCTCAAAAGGTTTTTGAACATGATTTATTGTGAATAAATCAGGCTGTTTTGGGAACAGGGATTCAAGTCCATTACATTACTCTGAAATATGGACATCATAATTTTTACGTTATGAGCAGATGATGGGTGGAGATGAGGAGCAAGCCTTGCC
Organism: Temnopleurus reevesii; assembly: GCA_036244855.1. Classification (NCBI taxonomy): domain Eukaryota; kingdom Metazoa; phylum Echinodermata; class Echinoidea; order Temnopleuroida; family Temnopleuridae; genus Temnopleurus; species Temnopleurus reevesii. The sequence goes on along the minus strand of BQKZ01007002.1, from coordinate 28,572 downwards.
TCTTCCAACGGCCCACTCCCAAACTTGACACCAAATGTTGGGATCAAATGTCCCTCGTTTGCTTTTTTCGTGCTTGTTAGTGTGTAAACATAGGTCAAAATTTTGCTTTTTGTTTTGAGGTGCCCTGTTCACTTTCCGTCCACATCCTGGATCTGTGCCTGCGCTAGGATTATAGTCAGGATTAAGACTTATATTAACCTATTCAGGACAGGAATTACTTTACAACAAATTCAATCACTATATAATTCCTTTCCTAAATTGGCAAAACTAAAATTTTAAATTCTCTTTTTAGAATGTTTCAATTAAAAATTATTTTACCATATGGAATCTACATTGTCAAAAAGCGAATTAAAAAGTTAAAAGTTGCCAATTAGCGTGGAAAATGGTGATTTTCAAATGATTTCTGTGTTGCCAATCTAAGGATTTATGACCATTTAAGTGATTATTTTAATTAAAAAAATTCTCTGCATCCAGTGATAGAATAAAAATGGTCAGATTTAGTGTAGAAATGTTTCTCTTTCTGCTCATACATCAGGTACATTTTTTAGAGCACTACATCAAAAGTTATTGGACCAAAACACAGAATGTGTTCTATCTTCCTGAAAGAACAATCATGCGTGAGCCTACTGATAGAAGACCGGTACAACCCCCTTTCTCCCCCTGAAAAAACCTCTTGAGATTCATATTTTCAACATGATTTTGTCATTGAATATATTATTAAGTTCACTCCATTTTACATTCTTATAATGGATAACTTCTTTACAAGCATATGAAGATGAACAACAAAAATCACTCCAAAGATGTTTCATTCATATCAACTCATATAGGCCTCTCAATTACTCTGTAATAGAATCAATGTAAATAGTAAAATCCATCATTACCATTGAAACCTTGCTGGACCTCTTTCTTGAGAGTGAGGTTGGCTTTATCCAATTCCTTGGCATCTTTGTCCAGTTTTCTCAACGTCTCTTCATCAACGGTAGGACCTACTGGGCCAGTTGGCTCTGGGGTCGACTCAGAGGGGGCTGTCTCTATGGCCTGTGGAGTAAACAGTGATATTACAATGCCAGCAGGAGTCCAACGATACATTGGAAATAATGTCTATACAGGTATTCATAGTCAAAATGCAAGGGCCAATTGACCAGAGTACCAATTATGCACTGGGCCAGCCACATGCATCATATTTATTATTATTATTATCATCATTTATATGTAAAGCTGATTATTGCACTCTCAGTTGAGACGTACATTTTTATTTTTTTTTTAATTATTAAAAAGCACATTTTCTCACTTTCAATTTTATGGTACCCGGTAAGTTACATTTCATAACATCTTTAACAGCAAGTCATTCTAATGCTATGTGAAAATAGGTGACCATTTCTCCATTTTTTTCCTTGAGATTTCCAGTATTTCTTATCTAACAAAAGTTAATAAATTGACATCTGCGGTCCTAAATGATGTAGATAATGTACAATGACCCCCAAATAAAACAAAGCAAAACAAAGACATACACTACATTCATGACTCCTACATTATTGCTGACCTGAAATATTGCAGAATTAAAACTATAAAATCAATTGAAAATTAACTTGTATTCCGAACTGCAGAAATGTCTTACCCTTGAAAAAAATGATACTCTATGGGTTACCTGTTGACCCAGAATTTAAATTAAAATCTAAGTAAGAAAATGGTTAAAAATTGTAGTTTAACAGAATCTATCTTTAATATTTTGTCTTACCGGTGGTTCAGCAGCCAGTGATGTCCTTGCCCGAGCAGTTTTGGGCCTCTCATTTTGAAGAGCCTGTAACTTATGATTTGCTGTCTTTGCCTCCACCTCCAAACTTGCGACTTTCTCTCTCAACTGTTCCAGCTGGACACACGGAATTAGGAAACAAATTCAAAGAAAATTTGCTTCACAAGATATATAAATGTAATGGTGGAAAAGTGGTTTTGCCTCTCACGTATTGCCAAAGGCTGTCAGCTTCAGCCAATACAAGTTTATCTATCAAGAGAATTTTTATTTCCCTTATAGAGCAATCCAATCCAAGTATTTTCAGGGTATTATCTTAAATATTCAATTTTCTGTAAAGGGATAAAGTCTGTTTCAACATTATAACAAGGTTCTTGCAACCTGCCAAATTTCCTCTTTATCTTGAAACCTTGTTATAAAATCACTTCTAGATAACAAATACTGAGAGCCCTAAATTCATCTTGAAATCAGTTCCCTTATAATGATGTTGATCTATAGAAGATGTTCAATATAAAGTTTTCATCAGATCTATTAATTCACTTGAAATAAAATGAATATATATGTTATTTGTCAAAATTATAAGTACTTCCAGTGCTTGTATATATAACTTTACCAACTGTATCATACCTCTCTCTGTATCCTGTCATTTTCTTGTCTCATTTTCTTATTGTTCTGCATCACTTTGTCATAGCTTCGATGCTGTAAGAATAAAAACAAATACAATTTGATAAATTACAATGTAACAAAGACTGTTGCTCATAGCATCAACATATATAATGATGTAATTTAGAGATAAGGCCATTGTTTAATATCATTCTTTTTTCACTTCATTTAACCATTTATCATTTCATTTATATTATCATTATTTTTTATGGGGGGCGGAGTTCACAACATGTCTGCAAAATAACTATCTTTTTAGAACTCTGAACTTTGAAGTCAAATATCGACCACCCCAAAAACAGTAACCAATACCCAGAAAGAATGCTGCTCTGGTATGGGATATTGTCCAGTCATTTCATTTTACAATGTACATTCTTTTGAGACTGTATTCTGTACATGGACCCCTATCTTTAAAAAATTTGATTTATGAATAATGACTACTTGAACTAAAAATATGTGAGAGTTTCATATAAAAATTGATCAAATAATATATTTACAATAATGAGTGAGTATTACATTGTGGGCCTTGTGCCAAAAGGACATTGCAAAAGGATTATAAGAGCTAATTAGCACTTAGGTATAAAACTGACAATATCTATAATTCAATGGTGATCTTGAATTAAAAATGATATAATTCATACCATCTTAGCAAGTTTCTCTTGTTGAGCAGCAATTTTTAAGTCCTTTTCTTTGATAAGTTTCATATCAAAGCCTTTGAGACGATCTGGCGTATCCATACATCCAGTGTCGGCCACAGTGAGGTAGGTCATGACTGTATCGTCAACATCGTAGTTACTCTTCCGTAACGCTGCAACGATGTCATACGCATCCTTCCAATCAGGAATTTGAGCCTGTAGATTTTGATATCATTAGAAAATTTAGAATATGTGTCATCATGACTCAAGGGACCAAGTGAATAGGAATAATAGGTTCATCAATTTAAAGTGAATATTTCTTAACAAAGATTGACTTGAATACCGGTACGATTTTTGTCAAGTTTACAAAATCTACATAACAAATTATAACTTATATTGCTAGTAATTTTCCCTCTATATGGTAAGGATAATCTCTAATAGGATATGTAAAACATAATTAAAAGATATCAGTGAATAATCAAAAATAGAATCTTAATCAAATGTATTGCACTTGTTTTCTAGGACAAAATTTCCATTTTTTGGTTTTTATGGTTCTAACCAATAAGCAATGATACACAAATGGCATTTATAAATTATTTGATTCTTGTGTCTTGTTCTCTCTACATTGAAAAATATTTTTCCCCATTAAAGGTAAAAGATTTGTATTTTAGTGATGGCAGGTATGAATTTTTGTTAAAAAATACAGAAGTATAAAATGTAGTTCAGTCTTACCCTGACTTGCTTGACCAATCCCTTGACAAAGTCTGTATGCTGCTCCCAACTGACAGGCATCTTAACCCACATACCAGAGTTATCATCAAAGTAGCAATTGATATTCCGCTTTTCCTATTAAAAAAGGAAAACATTTGGCTTCGTTTAATAAAAAACATTTTCATGATTGAGTAATTGACAATTGACAATCAGTAAACTGGAATGTATATCAACATCTTTTTTCCAGATTCTCATGCCAATTGATTTGCATCACAAAGCGTAAAATGTATGGCCTGATAACAGGTATACATTATATCATAGGAATACACGCATATACACACTTGACAGATCAAATCAATCTGTTTCAGAGAATTTTCATCAACAAAACTATATTTGCAACTGTACAAAACACTGAAAAATACAAAATCAGATAGGTTAAAAGGCAAAATGAATTCCTCATCATCTGTATTGGTCGACTGAAATTTTCTGTTAACCCATTGAAAATATATTATGCATCACTGCAACTAAAAGAATGAATGAAAAGATCCTTGAGATTTAACACCTGCCTCTGAAGAAAACAGTCTAAGTATAGACTGCCATAGAAACCACATTACATCTTGAATAAGAGATGAAGGCAGATGATAAATGCACTACAACCTCAATGGCATCAAAAGGAGGGGTATTTTCCATTGCAATAAGTTATCAGAAGCTGTACGTATGCAATATTACAAGAGAGTAGAAACAATATACGTTTCTTTTCCATCAATTTTGCAAAGCATCTCAACAGCATATTATGTAAAACATTGAATATTAACACAGAGAAAAAGAAGGATGCAATTTTCAAGATTTTCAAAAAAAGACTGCCAAAATTTAATCATGAAAAATACTTTGTAGTAGCTTGTTTGTTTTTGCTGTCTGTCATCAAATAAAACAAACTTGTACTTACAATCAGAACTAATCACCGTAAAATGAAAAACAAAATAAATACAAATATCATGAACCAAATAAGATAGTAATTCAGTACTGTCTCAGCGAGTGAGAGATAATAAAGTAATCATCCGTCAAGGAAACCAAACAAAAATAACTGGAGACGAAAAGAGTAGTGCAGGCAGATATCACTAAAAGATCTTGAGTAATACAGATGTGAGTGGTAAAAAATGAAGATAAAAAAACCACAAGAAAGAAACTATGGGACCAAAATCATATAAAGAACCAGAGGCACTATACAAGATATACAGAGATAAGAGATCAAGATATAAGTTAGTATCAATAGTAAGCAGTAACTGAAAAACACTACAATATGAACAAGAACAGATTGTGGCGACCCATATTTTTAGTAAAAAATACATAACATTTAAGTTAAGAACATACCTCAAATATATATGTGAGGAGAGTGCCCTTTGTGGGGTGCGTGAGAGACCCTGCCCGGTCATCATTGGTGCCGCTGAGACCCCCTGATACCTCCGCTCCACTGGTCTCTGCCTGATGATGGTGTCCCCCGGTATCATTAGCTGGTTGCTCGTTCTCTCCATCTCGGATGAACACTCCTTGGCTCATCCACTTGTTAGGAAATGGCTGCCAATTCTATATCCACAAGGGAAAATGAGAAAAATGATCCTTTAGCATTTATAATATGTATACCAGAACCAAAAAGGGTCTGCCGGGCTAGATTTTCATTTCTGTATTAGGCATTCTAGTTATAGATTTACTTCAGGTTATTTATATGTCACTGAAAATCTAATACAGATAAATATTTGGGAAAAATGTTAATATGAAATAAAGTAAACACTAAATGTATCCTTGAAATCTAATTAAACATATTAAAGTAAAGAGTTAACCTTTACCTTTAATAGAAAAAAAACTTTCTTCATGTATTATAAACTTATCTCTTTGATTGCTTGAAAATACGGCACAAGTATTTTATCAAATTTTTATTTATTTATACACTGTGCTATATTGATTGTAATTGAGGGTAAGTCAGTTCTTCCTTTCTTCCCAGAACATTTCAGATGATACAGATATATGGCTGCAATACAATATATATCATTTTCTTCTTCCTCTCATCATTGAGAAAAGAATGGTCACAAATTATGAACTGAATCAATATAAACTACATGCTGTGTCAACTAATGACTGTCTACAATCTGATAATCAGGCTTGAGTTCACTCTACAATGTTACCATGGCAACCAAGTTGGTTGACCACAGTCTCTTTCAGCACATTAATTTGCTTGGAGGGAGAGAGAGAGTGAGTGTGAGAGAGATCCATTAAAAAGCTAAAAGGGTAGATACATAGATGCACGATAAGCCAGCACACAAATGAAATAAGTATTGCTTATTCAATCAGGACAAGCAGATGCACTGAATAGATTAGAGATAAAACAGCATGGATAAATTTTGTGTGATGCTGCAAAGTGGTTGTGGTAGACATATTATGCTATAATGGCTGCATGGATCTTACTAAAATTGGGTCAGCATTTCAACCTTGAGGGCTCTAAAAATTGTGAATTAAAAGTTATATATATTTTAACTCTTTTGGTGCAGGTCCATGTTACGTAGGCATCTTGCCTGTGTGAGGGTATGTCATCAGTATATGGAAAATCAGAAAAGTACTCCAATATGAAGTCTACTTATCTCAATATCTTTATGCCATTCAGTGAATTGTCTTAGAAATAAAAGTAACAAATAAAATGAATGAGTAAAATAGATAAATGAAATGATTGAATAAGATTTGGTATTTCACAGATCATTTTTGACATCTTCGTAATCTGGGCTTCTGTAGAAGCCTGTTGTCAAAGACTTAACAACTCGCTCTGCTTCTGATGGAGCCCGTTGCACCCAAAGGGTTGATTTTGAAAAGACTCTACATACAATAGAAAAAGAAATGGCTGCAAATTAAATAAAACAGATAATACAATGTCATACCTGAGTGTCCCAGCTATCCAAGTAATGTCTCTTCCCAGCTTGCTTGATACATGTATATTTCTTCCCATTATTATGATGAAAAGTCTCAAACACAATGTCCTCGTCACCCTAGCAACAGAATATTGAATAACAAAGAAAAGTTAATTAAACAGTATCATTTTAATCAGGATATAAGCTGGAAAATTGTAAGCTAATTTTCACCTCAAATATGTTATTCACCAAATGAGTTAGTGAGACAGTAATTCAGTCAATTTCATAGAACATCATTTTTTTTTTAAAAAGACCATCATAAAAAGACATTTAGGGTTTGGCAACCTAGGTCAATTTGGTCTAACTCAAAAGTCACCATTGAATATATTTTGACCAAAAGAAAACATCCTGTAACATCTTGAATTCGATATAAATGAAAAGAAAAATACTCTGGTATACAAAGGACTAGATATTTTATGTTGGTCTCATGAATCAGGCAATAATGTTGCCTCAACAATAAACATTACAAAGCTATCATTATTTCTATTTTATGTAACTACTTGTCAACAATACAAATGACAAACAGAAACAGTAATATATATAGTAAAGAAAAGAACTTGTCATGCAAGGTGCCAGAAATAAAATTTTGGTATCAAATTAATGTCACCTACAATCTAAGCTATCATTGATATTCAAAGCCTTGTGTTTATTAATTTAGGCAATTATGGAATCAAGGAATACACATTTTCTTTGCTGATAATTGCATATTTTATGTAAAATACATCAAGTAAAATTGAACTCCAACTAAAGGAAAATTTATGCTCAATCAAGTATAGAGTGAAACTCATCGTAAAGACAACAATTGTCAATTCATATTAGGAGTGGGCTATAGAAGGTCATAGTTTCAAATCATACTCATCACACCTTAATTTGATGAGTTTTTGTGCACTGACATGAAATTAAATTTTTTTTGAAAGATTCATTTTTCGGACTGCTTTGGGGGTATTTTCGAAAAATCCAAGATGGCTGCCGTTTTGGAAGGGAAATTACATTATTGGTGATAACTCGGCCATTTTTTCATCTTTTTGCCTAGTTTTGGGGTCTATTTCTAGGTTTTAGATGTCCCTGAAGATGATTATATCATTTATTTTAACATTATGTTGGTCTAAATTGGTGTTCTGCAACAATTTCAGGAAAATGTTAATATTTCTTTCCTCTGGCCACC
>BQKZ01007001.1:0-14542 GCA_036244855.1 Temnopleurus reevesii | reverse complement strand
TTTGTGTTAGAGGTATGCATAAAATTTGCATCTATTAGCAAACCCGCCTATTAATCCAGGCTTACAGGTCAACTCTTTATCTCTATTGATATAATTACAAATCATGAATATGTATAGAAGTAGACAGGTCATTGTAATTAAGATTATCTTATCATATTCATTTACTTGATCATTTTGTACCAGAGAGGGCGCTTGTCAAGAGAGTTATGTTGAACGGTGCTTAATAGGGACCTTTAGCATGTACAAGACGGTAGTGCCGATCACAACGTTAGCTCTAAGGTCCATTCAAGAAGTAGTGTTGTGTTGGTGCACCCTTCTGGAACGGACCTTAGAGCTAACGTTGTGATCAGCCATACCGTCTTGTACATGCTAAAGGTCCCTATTGTCGAGATTATACGGTATCATAACCACATACCGTAAAACACTGCGTACAAGCGTACATTAGCATTAATTTCTTGAAAAGTGCCCTCTAACGTCCAAAATGATCAAGTGCAATAAATGTTTATAGATCACAATTAAAATAAATAAAAAATAAAAAATAAATACAAAATTAAAGAACCTAAATCTGGAGAATTTGCTGGGCCCAGATCCTTGGATTATCCGCAAAGTGTTAAAATATATAAAAGAAACGAAGCGTTTTGAATAGAAATATAGGCTTTTAGTTTTATAACTAATTCATTTTATTCGAGCTGTTCTTTATTTCATGTATTACGCCATTTATATCATCTGACATATCAAATCCTTTTATGATTGCTGCTAAAAATAGCAAATGTAAGCATAGCAAATCCTAACATTGGTGGTGGGATATTAATAAGTTATTTCGCATAATACATATCCTCTGCAATAATTGCTTTCGGGCGATCAAGCCTGAGCCGAAATACCCCAATGACTGGCGTAAATAATCTCATAAGATTGGAAAGCGCCATCTTTAATCAAAACCAACCAACATAGATATTGATATGATGATATAAATAACAACACCCTAACTTCCTTGATGAATATTCATGATTACTAATTATGCCCACCAAAATAAAATCAGTATGGAAAACGGTTTGTATTGTTCCCTTGAACCTATTGAATGATATCATGCCATGGTTATACACTCTTTATTCTGTCCATTTCTTGGTAACAAATACGTTGCATTCTTTAAAGCTGATAGTAATAACTGAACTACAATACCAATCGGACAAGCTTTCGAGTTGTCTATACCAACCTTTGAATTAGAGGTATGCGTAAAATTTGCTTTAATTAGTGAACTGTGCCATGTTGCATAAAAAGATGCGTTGAAACCCAATTTTCAAAATTAAAGTCCTAAATACGTGGTCCTGATTGGTTGAAAACTGAGTTGCGTTTAATTTTCTGACCTGCGATTAATCGCAACTTTGTTATGTAACAGGGCTCTGGTCTCTTGATTCGCGACATACCTGTTGGGAAGTGTTTTAGGGGGACCTATAACCATTACCTAGCATGAAAACATATGATGCATCATATCGACTATATTTATACTTTTTTAAGATACATTTATTGAAATGGGAAAGGGGACCATTGTTTTTTATCTAATAATAACTGGCCTGACTAAAAAGTATTTGTGCTGCTATGTTATGTTTGCATTGTATCACTTGAAGCATTTCCTTTGACTCACACAAGCCGGTGGACAAGCTTTCACAAGAGAAAGTATCTTTATAAAAGTGGATTGTCGTAAAGCTATTCAACTTATTTATGTTCAAACTACATATTCAGTTGCGAGCTAAATAACTATTTCGGAACAATGAGAACACCAACTCATTCTCACAATTAATTCCAAATCTCAGGGTTTCAGCATCTAATTCAGAATAAAATACCACCACCTGTCTTGTTGGCCCAATCTTATTATCCACTTCCATTCATGTGACTGGGTAACATTCATCGGTCAATGTAACAAAAAGTCTCTTACATAATGGTTTGGTGAACGATTGCAATCCAGCTGGTGAACATGGCCTTTTTTCTGTAATTTAGTTTGATTGTTCAGATGTAAACAAATAAAATGGAATGCATACTCCTCTATCCAGTGTAATAGGACTTTAAAAGGAACTGTAAAGGTAGTCTGCAAGCTAGAGCACACAACCTTTCACTGTGCCCCCCCCCCCTGAATGAAAGATTCAATCTTTACTATGCACGTTTCTTGCAAACGATCAACGACAGTCAGACCTGCCTTTAACGACCATCTGTCCATAAAGGCCATCTTTCATGACTCCCAAGAAAGCATTTTACGTGGAAAGGAAGCTATCGACAAAGACCATCTGCTGTTTAAGATCCCCTTTTCTGTTTCTCCCTACCCCGATGGTCTTTATGGACAGGTTTGACTCAAGAAGCTACGTAGTATTCCTTAAATCGATTAGTTACATTAGTTACAAAACTTTGAATTCACTCTGCATGTATTACTTATTGCTATTGTCGGGCAAGCCTCGGGCCAACCTTTGTGTGTATAGAAAGTGCATGAAATTTGAATCTATTTTTAAACCCGCCTTTTGATCTATTGTACAATTATTTCAGACTATAGTGACGCGTTTCCGAAATCTACCAGAACGAATTTTTCCTTCTTTTCAGCACATTAATGAATATTCATTATGTTCATTCGAGGAGAGCTTATCACATGAATAATAATTTTGCTTTCTCCTAATCGATCGCGAGTGGGCGCTCTGCAGAAGAAGGCTCAGATCACCAAAACGATTCAAATTCAGGTGCGCTTGTACGCAGTGTTTTACGGTAACTCATAAATATGTTTATTTTCACACAAAAACGATATACTTATTGAACAAATGTTTCTGGAAAAATATGTAAGGCCAGGGAAAATATCTTGAAGACAATGGAAAGAAAGGGGGAATGGAGGAGAGAATAAGAAGAAAAGAATGAAAACGGGAAATGGAAAGGATGAAGGAAAAGACAGTTCATAAAAAAATAAAAGTAGTAAAAGTGACAAAATCCAAAAATTGTGAATATACAGGATATTGTGCAATTCATGTGAGAAAATACTGGGGCGCCATCTGGCGTGAAAAACATAATCTTTCTTTGTGGACAATCAATGTATACTTGAACATTCAATTCATAAATTTATTTTGGTGCTTTGTTAAATTGGCGAACCATAGAATGGGTGAAAATAAACGCCCCCCCCCCACACACACAAAAAAAATAATACATGGCCATTGGCAAAAAAAAATCATTGTCCTCGGTCAATTGTAGTTGCATGACTGTATACCAAAAAAAAGATCTCATGCACAAAATTAATGACTTAATATGTGATAACGATTTTATTTCATTTGCATCCAAATCAACATAATTTATGTCAGAGAATTTAATCAAGGAGGATAGATAGAGTCATAACATTTGAAGACATAAGAAGAATGACACACATGTTGATTTGATTACATGATCTACAAATATGCCAATATTCTATAACATGCATGAGGATACAATAAAATTGTGGATCACAAAAAAAATGAACCTAATATCATAAGAGTATAAAATTGGTCCCAACAAATTGCTTCCAAACGGTTTGTACACAAAAAGCATAGGCCCAAACCAAAAATACCATGACAAAGAAAAGTATTAGCCGCATTGTTAAACCAATTTTGAGGATTTTTTTAAACGTAAAATTAGAAATTAAATTTGTTGAACTGTTTTAATGAATACTATCAATGTATGTCAAATCAAATGTGGACATCATAAATAAACAAGTAAAAATATGATTCTTGCTTCGTATCTTTGAAACTTTATATTGGTAAATATTTATTTTTGTCATTTGGACAGCAGTGTAGTACATGGCCATCCAAGATCCCATAGAACTACTCAACAATGTTAGATCATGTCTCGAGATCTGTGCACTGCTAAAGTATCAAATGACTGCCCTATTTTCACATATCAAAGATGTTGCTCATACTGGATAAGACAAGGACTCGATTATTACATATTCTGCATTAACAGGTTGTTCAGACAGGAATCTTTATACCACATATTATTGAATAGATATCTGATACAGTTTCCATTTTGACCCCTTGTAAGGACAAAATATGCATATTTCCAGTTGAACAAAGAGATGAAATTCAGAGGATTGTTTTGAACTCAATCACATAGACAGAATTTTCAATGTAATCATAAACAGGCCGATCTTCGACAGCACCTTAACTCTTTGGATGCAACAGGCTTCTACAGAAGCTAGGCAAGGTGTTCGCTCTGTGAAAACAGGCTTGTACAGAAGCCCTGATTACAAGAGTGTCACAAATGAAGTTGATTTTTTCTATGAAACAGTAATCCTTATTCAATCATTTGAAGAACAAAACTTTCATTAGGAAAGTCAAGGCTCTATCAGACAAATTCACTGAAAGCCATAATCATATTGTGGTGGAAGCGTCATGGTGTACTGGTTCTCATTCTCGCCTTCCAACTAGAAGGTCAGCGGTTCGAATCCCATCCATGGCGTTAATTTCCTTCAGCAAGAACTTGATCCACACTGTGCTGCACTCAACCCAGGTAAAAATAGGTACCTGGCAGGAATTTATTCCTTGGAATTCTTGAGCCCCTGTGTGGCTTGTTAAAGCCAGGGTAATAACATGATACCTTGTATCAAGCACAGTAGAGTATATGCATATAGTGATTGCTCTATATAAACTGACCTATTAGTAGTATATTATGATATTGAGATAAGATGTAATTCAACTTCAAATAAGGGGAGTCTCCAAATTTCCCAGATACTGGCAACGTACGCTCATCACAGGCAGGATAACTGCAAACCATTGGCCCGCCCCCAAAAGGTCAAATCCTTCTGTATAAAGTGTGATATAAGCATGATACTTATCATCATCTCTCATTGATTTTCTTGACCGATATTGGCTTGGTGCAGTAGGGGCACTCTCCATAGAGAATATTGAATCCAACTCCAGTGATTGATTGATAGCTGGATGGCAATGCTCGCAACCACTGAAAGTAAAAGAAGAGGAAAGAAGGAGGTATGAGCGAAGGAAACTTTATTCAATCTTTATTTTCACTATCCTGATGAAATTCTTCCACAAGAGAAATAGGTTTTATTAAAGGTCACAAATTATAAACAATTACACATGTGAAACGCTTCTCTAAAGGTTTATAACCTATGGTTTACAACCAGCCCCTATAACGAGGAGATCATTGAACTTTTAAATTTCATAACTTTTGAACAGATACTTAGATTCTTCTAAAATATTCAGGTTATTCATATGATATTTCTTCATTATTTCCAGGGGTGGAATATACCTTCTCACCAAATCCTTGTCCCACAAAACTAGTCTGATGAAATGACTTGCTGCAATATGGATTTTTATATTATTGAGTGTTTTGTTCCACAAAATACTTTATATTTATAAGACTACTCAACTTTCACAAAGGAAGTTACTCTTCCAATGAAAAAAAGATTATGTTGAGGGTATTACCAGATTTCATTTGATATCACCTAGTATCAGTGGCTCAATACTTACCTCATAAAGACAAGTTTGGTGAAATGGTTTGTTGCACTGAGGGTTATCACACACTTGGTTGGGGATGACTGAGTCAAGGCTATACGAGTAGCAGATACCGCACTCCTCTTTGAAATCCTAAAGACGGAGAAAAGAAAATGAACAAGAAATGAAAGCTCTACTTGATTGGGGATGATCGAGTCAAGGCTAGAAGAGTAACAGATAACATACTCCTCTTTGAAATCCTAGAGAAAAAGAGAAAACAATGAAAACAAATGAATGCTGTACTTGGATGGGGATGACTGAATCATGGATTTACGAGTAGCAGATACCGCATTCCTCTTTGAAATCCTAAAGACCAAGAGAAAAGAAAATGAACAAGAAATGAAAGCTCTACATGCCTCGGACTGGGTTAATAACAATAATTAACCCCTACTGGGGTAACAGTTTCTTAGAACTGAAGCGAATACCCTGCAATATGATCATTATTTTACTATGAGTGCTCAAACAAAAGCTACTGTATGCCTCTTTCAGGTATCCATATCCCTGTTTTTAGTGTGCAGGACCTGTTTCATAAAGCTGTTTGTAGCAGTGCTTACAACTCTTCTTACGACTGGTGACCTTTTTTAAGTTCGATTCACTGACAGTAGTTATCATTGAGGGTAAGAAAGGATCACTAATTGCTTGCACAGCTGTTCGCCCCTCTACAAACACTTTTATGAAACACAAACCAGGGAGGTGTTTCACCAAGATAAGAAAGACTTTACGCACGACTTTACGTTCGACTGGTATCCCTTCTTGCGCGTAATCATTCATAATATTACGCGCATTCAGCGCAAGAAGGGATACCAGTCGAACGTAAAGCCGTGCGTAAAGTCTTTCTTATCTTGATGAACCACCATCCAGATGTATCTTTCATTCTTTTGCTTTCCCCTTCACAATAGATGTCATAGAGAAAGGGACAAAATGACAATCTAATAAGGATAACGGGTAAATATGCTTGGGTCCCCATGATAAAAGCTTTCAATGTCTCAGGGTTGGATTAGGTTGTCCTTAACTATTTCTACCACAACCCTCATCTCCAGTATATGAGACATGTGTGGATGAACAGAATGACACAAAGGGAAGGAATATGCTTCTGACATCAAATCTAATTTTCTTTACCAGAAAAGAAGGGAAGGATGTTCATTTTGTTTGGTGAATGTCAGGTGAAACTTTCAATGCAGATTGTGTTTGTCTGAAATTGTGTGCTTTTAACATGACAAGCACACAACAATGTTTTTGAATGACCCCCATTAATCAACTCCTATTTGAAATCACTACCAACTTTTTGCATCACTCCTACGAAAGTATTCACATACCTGAATTTGAGACTCTGCTGGCTTGGGGAAGTCCACTTCCAGAACGTTGCGTAGGTTTGCCAGGAGAGAGGCTTGGCTGTCCCATGTATTCAAGTTGGCGTTCAAGCGCTCTCGCACAGGATTGATTACTGCAAAAAAATAGCAAAAGAGAAGAACAATTATGATCCATGATGCTCTCTTGTAGGCTGATGCTCACACAATGGATGTTTAGGAGTTTTTTTTGCTCTGAAACTTCACATTTTCTGTAACCTTATACTTTACAAATAATGATACAATAAAAATTAATTGGGTTATCTTTTCATATTATTTAATATGTGCAATATCCATTAGTTTCTAAAAGTGCTAGTTTTGAAAATAAACAACATCCCTACATATATATTCATTTTTCTCTGTTAGATATGTAACTTGGTATTTAAAATCTATGCCCATATATACTAGCATCACTTCTTATCGCTTCTCAATGATAAAAAAAATACTAAACTTATCAACACAATGTAATTTCCAGTTTGGGAATAAATTCTTTAGTCACATGCACCTCATCCAAATGCAAACCAAGGCAGTCATACAGACACAGATCAAAAACCCTTTTATATTCCTCTGTCAATGTATGTCTCGTGAAATATTATTTTAAAAGAATGCTCAATAGAATTTTCAAAGTAACTATTATGTGACTTGTGAGTAATCTAATGGGATTCTTTTATCAATTATAAGAGATTATACTTTTAAGTGTACATTGCTTTCCCAGCACGGAACAGTGTCCACAGTGCAATCTCACCGCAAAACAAGTTAACAAGCGTAGACAATGTATACTAACCACTATCAGCGCCTAAGAACCGACACTGAGGCAGCATACGAGGATGAAGAGGATCAACGACTATCTGGATTGAGAAATTATTTCCTGTAGACATGAAAATAAAGGAGAAGCAAATTAATCATGGGATAAATTAAAAAGGCACTCACCCCTGGAATTATGTGTCCTCGTTGAATGATGAAAAATGCCGTCATCATTATTATCATCATCATCATCATCAGCTTCATCATTAGATAAAAACAACAACATTATCACCCCCATCATCACCACCATCATCATCATCCTCACCCCTTCCGTCACTACCATAATCACCACCTTCATCATCAACATCAACCTCATCATCAATATTATGATCATCAATACCAATCACAACCATCACCACCTCAATCACCGCCACCATCATCGTCAGCATCATCAACATCATCACCACCATCAACTCCACACGCATCATAATCATCATCATCATCACCACCACCCCCCCCCCCCACAACCATCATTACATCACTCCCTATACCACTATAAACCACCTCCACCATCACCACCACCATCACCATCATCACCACCACCACCACCACCACCACCACCATCATCATCACAACCACCACCGCCATCATCATCATTATCTCACCATTATCATCAATACTTATCACAACCCCACCCTCATCCTTCTCCTCTCACCTAAAGCTATTCTCCTGCTTGCATCCATAGGACCTGGTTTTTCTGGCTCAAGCACCCATGTATTTTGATCAATCTCCACCATCTCATTCCAGAACGGTCTGTACTTCTTCAAGAATGACTCAAACTGACCCATCACCTCATCAAGTGAAAGCTGCAAGAAGTCAAAGAATTATAATTTTGAAGAAAATCAATAAGAAAGGTAGTTTATTAATATTTTTCTCTCCAAGACTTATAAACAAATACATACAATACTTCATAGCAAGAGGATATGTAAAGCAGGTCTTGTAAGGTCTTCGATGCTGCATTCCCATTTTTCAAATTCCTGTCATCTTCTCTTGTATTGTTTTGATAAGCAAAAATTGTGGTAGTTTTAGCAGTTTCTATTTCTCGCCATTGATAATACCAGAAAACTATAGATTGCAGATGGCGCTACACAGTTTTCATCATAGACAATTGTGAGTTGGGGTACCCATTTCTGTTTACCAAAATTTGTGCATGTGCATTGCTTTTTGCCAGGATTTAGATTGATAAATTGTGTTTTGTTCGCCAATTCATTTTAAACATTTCCTGATATCAATCATTATGACACCATGGGATGTTTCTTCTCAGTACCTCCAATAATGTTTATGGAAGAAAAAAAATGATTTTATGAAATATAGAAGACATGCATTAGCTTCCTAAATCAGATGACACTTTCTTATCTCCAACATATCAATATCGACAATATCGGGAAACATTATTTGACATCGCCTTTTGTTGGTGATAAGTATTCAAGAAGTGTTCATGAAAGTTTGGATGCAATTGTAAATTTAATATATATTAAGAATGTGCTTCTTTAAAAGTAGTTACTTTTGCAGAGTGAAGTTGATGAGCATGAATCACTTGCAAATTGAAAATAAAAATCAATAATACACTCAGATTTTTTAATAACTACATGCTCAACAAATACCTTGGGTGTCCAATGCAGCTCAAATTCATCTTGAGAGTTAGAAGAAGCAGTCGACGACTTCCCTGTGTGCTACAAAGAGACAATTTTCAACAAAAAATAGAAATGATAACTTTCATTCTGTCTACGACATTAATGGTCTAAAGCAATACTCAACAATGCTAAATCATTTAAAAATGCTTAAATGCATGAAATCCTCTTAATGTCTACATAACTAACAGTACCTGAAAATATGAAATTACCTAATAATCAGACATTTACTATCCCCAAAAAGTGAGAATAGATCAGCGCCCAGAAAGAGCATTGATTTAGGTTTTCAGTTTTTTAGGAATTTTTTTTTTTAATATAACCACTAGAGACTCAATTATGAGGATCTTTAATTTGGTAAATTTGCCAGCATAACTGCAATACTTTCCTCCATTCATTGTTAGTTTGAATATTTATGAAACTGGTTATCCTAAACGAGTTTACTTCCATTCATTATCAGAACTAGATACTACATTTGACTACACCATGGGATCATTATCAAATAAGTATACAAATTTCTGTACAAACTTATATATTTCTGAAATCCTCCCAAAAGAAAAAAAGTGATTATTTTCAAACATGAATGATTTCATTTGTTCTATGGTGACTGTCGCTCCACTACACACCTGAAGAGGCTGTAGTGAAGTGAAACAATTACAAGGGGTCACAATCCGTCATCTAAGGAGGCTTTTCCCCAGTATCAGAAATACGAATGCTAGCGCCAAGAGCCCTGGGGCGAAAATTTCCGAAAACCATCTAATATGTCAATCAACCATTATCTGATCCAGTCCAATTATTCTGTCAACTGGAAATCTAATCAGACAATCTTATGAGGGAAATATCTATAGAGACCGACGAGGATTGTTTTGGTTGCTGCGTAATTGGCGCCACTCTGTCTGGACGTGGTCTGGCCCTATGAGATCTATAATGACGGCAAAATTCCTAAAGAATGATTAGTCTCAATGAGAAGTCCATGTTTATGTGTTTTAGAATGCCTCTATATGTATATGCATACGTTTAGGTGGAATGAATAACATAATGACTTCTTGTGAGACTAGGCATGGGGATGCTTACAAATCCGAAGCTTTGATTTTGCCTGCTTCGGTCGGTCTCTTATGCGAGTGATTGGACTAGCTCGAGGGTGAGGTTTTTACACGAGTAAATGTAAATTCCTTTCTTTTACGTTATCCCAGTGAATCTCGATAAACACCCCCTTTAAAGTGTGATCCCTAACTTTCTTTGTGTAGTGTATATTTAACTCACCTCAGAATTGACCTTTACAATCACGTTGTGGGTTTTATCTGCTGAGTAATTGCACGTAAGTTCAAACTCACTCAAATCAGTACCAAGTTTTGTAACCCTGCAAAATGAATAAATTAGATAAGTGGTAAAAATTGACTGCATATCCAATCAAATACTTCAGTGCTTTGCATTTCACAAAATTGTTGATTAAAGAGGGGGGAGGGGGTGTTTAAAATGCTTACAAAGTGCAAAAGATGCAGTCTAATATGTTTTTTCTAAAATCATAACCCAAAGCAGGGTCTTTATCAGATTCATGTACATGTAATTGATTAATTATCTTTCAACTACATCTTAGACGGGTGTTGAAAGAGAGTTTCAATCAACTGCAAATCATGAATAAACACTGATTGACAGTGCTTTACCGAGAAGCTGAGAAAAAAATTCTCAGGCATTCTCGGGTAGGAATCGAACCCACGATCTCCTGATGACTAGACAGGTGTCTTACCACTAGACCACCGAGAGCCGATGGAAGTGGCGGGTTCGATTCGTGTTATAGCAGCAGGGACTGCGTTAATATCAATTGAATGATCATTCAATGATCATTCAATTATTTATCTACCCAACACAAAAATCATTCAATTGATAACTGCAAATCACTCGCAAGCTGACATGCATATTCTTATTTGTCCACAGTTTGTGTTTCTAACAACGTGTGTGTGTGGGATTTCGATTGGCAGGTGCCAATCAACAGAAACTTGTTATGGATTAAAACCTTTTTAGCAATATTACGAAAGCTCATTAACATTCCCGACTTAACTGGTCAGCATCTTCAACCGGTCTCTAGTAAAGCAGTGAATCATCCACAACCCGATGAGATGGGGTACCGGTCTCTCTGCCCTTGATGTTATTAAGCAGACTATAAACTTTATGAATGGTCATGGTTTGGCCAAATGGGGTGTTGCTAGAAAATTGCAATCAAGTGCAAACCAGTTCTAACTTGAAACACATATTAATTCATGCATGATCCCCAAAATAAGACAATCATATAATCAACCCCAACTTGCAATTGATTGCAGTTTTCTAAAAGAGCTCCCAATGCAAAGATTAACTCACATTTCCCAACCTAGCTTGTCGACTTCTTCGACCAGCCTCTGGTAAAGCAGTGTAACATCCACAACTCGATGAGATGAGGTACCAGTCTTTGTGCCTTTGACGTTCTCAAACAGAGTGCATACTTCCTTCATGAATGCTTGAGGTTCGGCCGATGATCTCAGTCTGCTCTCCAACGTTCTTTCCACCTTTCCAAGCCGACGTGCCAGCTTCCAGTCTCCCCATACTCTGCACCAATAAAAAACAACAATTTTCATTCACGAGACTTTATTTTTCAAGTACAAAAAATCAATATTCGATATGGTTTACTTCATTACTTCATTACCTTCTGCCCCACATGTACTTGAAAACTCCCCTCTCCTTTCAAAGAGACTGGTAAATATCAAGCTATATATGATTCACAGAGTCTTAATGTTACAGAAACTATGTACCTTTGAATATGAAGGCAATTCAAATGGAAATTGTAAAAAGAAAACAATACGAAACAAACAATCTCTATTCTACCAATCATAAAAGGGAATTACATGTATTCAAATTGTCTATTAATAAACATTATATTTGAATAGTGAGTTGTTCATTTTTAACTCTTTACTTGCTTCTGTCGACTCCGGTCACGCACACTGGCTTGCTTCTGTCGCCTCTGTTCAATAAGTTGAGCGCATGGTACTCCATACCTTCAGAAAAACCTAGCAGTATATACTATAGGGTTACGTAATGCAGCATATTAAGAGTTAAATTCTCTTCCCATATTATTATCTACAACGTTTCTTGATACTAGTTCTGTGTGATGTTTCAAGTTATTTTTCAGTTCAATTCTTCCTTTTAATGACTTTTTTTTTGTTGGGCAGGGCGCAATGCGCGTTAGAGGCTGGCGGATACCGACACTATAGTTTAAGTATTTACATTATCATTATCAATATATGTGTTCTCACCTGGCATGCTGTGTTTTACCATCTTTCGGAAGCTCGATCTGCAACTGGTATTCCTCACCCTGGAACATGAAAAATATTTGGAGAAAAAATTCAAATCATAAGAGATTTTAAAAGTCGTCTTTCAAACATGGGACACCACAAGTATCTGCGAGGTTCACAGGACACAGAATAAAAAAATACAACGTAATGCCAATGCCTGGCTTTCTTTGGCAGGATTTTGATGACATTGTATTTTATTTCGTATTCTTACACTAAACATAATATTCTGACGAATTTTTCTGGTACAGCATCTTTGTATTTGTCACAAATGAACATGGAAGAAGTAAAGCGTTAGAACTTTTACAATTTAATTTTTGTTATGATTTTAAAATGGTGGAACGGACCCCGTGGAACGACTAGCGGACGTTAACAATTTCTAGTGGGCTACTCCGGGCGTTCTGAACACGCAAGACGTGCTGACTCCAATGGCTGGCCAAGTCCGTAACATTACAGGACAATGAAAACAATAAATGTATCTACTCACTCTATTTTTAATCAATCCTATCCACATAGTCTTGTCCAAGTTCTGTGGAATCAGCACATGCCAGTTATCTTGTTCAGTCATTCTGTTAAGTTACCGACACCACAATTTTACTATATTTCACTGGGAATTTCGAATGGTCGCGCCATAAATAATATGCACCGTTATCTTGAGCAGCAGACTACATTCATAACAGCGCATGCGCAATTCAAATAATCAACTCCAACATAAAGCCCCCCCCNCCCCCCCCCCCCCAAAAAAAAGGTTAGCTTCTTCTTCTATTTCTACATTCGTAGAGAAGTGAATGAAAAAAATATCACGTAACCAAAATTTGCCAATTTGCATTTGCTTCAAACTTTTTTTGACCTGTTCGTTTGATTGTTCTGCTTTTTCTGGCCCTGACTAATTTTTTTTTGTATTCAAATATAAATCTAAATGAAATGAAATATAGTATCCTAAACATATTGCACAAAAGATTGTGTGAAGAATGAATGAATTTTGGTACAGTTATAACCAGAACTGCGCAAAAAAATATTGTACATTCTTAATAAAAGACACCTTTTTATGCACAGAATTAGATGAAAATTTCAGAATCTAACTTTTGTGTATACCTTTCTATTTTTTTCTGTCAAATCTTGGAAATAACCTCGCATATAAACATGCCTATTACCGGGAAAGGGCGCTTAATATGATTTAATTGTCAAATTCAAGTTTTATATAGGGGAAATAATCCATAAAAAGATGCTATATTGTCTCGAAATGTGTGTAAGGCATATACATGCTAATGAGCAAAGTGATGGCGTGTCGGGCCTATACAAAAGAGGGGCGTTAAAGAGGGGGGCGTTCACCCATGCAGCATTCCGCCAGCTGTAGCTGCACTCGACCATGGACTTACTACGTGGAGTACCATCAATCCGACCCACTCCTTTGATCTCTTGTTACGCATTTAACGAATCTTTAAGCTGGATCCAAGATCTAGCAGAGATGATACAATATATCCTTAATCGATCCAATCTTTTTCATCCGCCACCCCCCCCCCCCCCCCCAACTCTCAACTTTCGGGTTAGATTTTCGGGTTAGTCGGCGGGTCTTCCTCTTAATAAAAGATCGTCAATAATCCATGTTTCCATATACACACAGCGTTGATCCAAACTGGGCGTACATTGTGAATAAAAAACTGGCATTTTTTCAAAACGCCTGCTTTACAATAACACCCCCTACCGACCATCATTTCCATTCTTGAACGACATTCATAAAATTGGTGATGTTACAAAAAACTTCCTTGCTGGGGCCTGTTTTTTCGCCTGTGAAAACTATGGTAAAATAAAAAAGAACTCTGGTCAGTCTGAATTCAGCCATTTACTTTAATACAGGGAAGAAAACTCAGAGAAAATCAACCAGAGTTTTCTCAGGTCAAAAGTTTTATGCAACAGGTATTCATGATTTTGACAAT
>BQKZ01007000.1:31680-43794 GCA_036244855.1 Temnopleurus reevesii | reverse complement strand
AATATGCTATGATCTTGAAATGTGTATAGAAACTATATGTCATGGTATATATCCCCAAAATTCACATTTCTTTAATCTTTACCAAAACTATACATGGGCTTTAAAATGGCCGGACCTGGATATCTTTTTTACTTTTACTTTTCACTAAAATTGAAATAATCACAGTAGAATTTGAATTAAACATGTGAAATATGACCTGTAAAGACATTTGCAGATCTGCTCTTTGGCTTTTCATCCCCTACTAATGGGGATTTTGCTCAAAAATCAACTGCAAATCAACTGCAACTTTGCACATTGTAACGCGCATTTTCATTCGCGCACGGTATGCGCATTTAACAAGACGCGCATGAAACATTGATTTTGATTGGCGCGTCCCGATCAACTGCAACTTGCGATCAATTGCAACTTTTGAGCAACACCCCCTAAGTCTTATTTTTCTCATAAATTTAGTAAACTGTGTTAGAATGATAATACAAAAATAATATAAAAATATATTTCCTCTTGGCCCTTTTTTAATTTTTTTTTAATTTAATAGCGTTGGAGGACAACCAAACAATTTATTTTTTTGGCCTTATTCTGCATAGAAAGGTGAAACAGATATCAAAACCTTTTTTTTTTAATAATTGACAAATTTCATTCTTTTTTTGATCTGATAGAGCCAATGTTTTGAAAGCTGGAATGAGGAGTCGTTTATTTTGTCAAAGTGCATGGGAGAAGTGTGTATACAAATGTAAAAACAGAAATCAAAACGCTTTCTTTGAATAACAGAGAAATTCCTTTCCTTTATCTGATAGAACCATTTTGAAAGCTTGAATTGGGAGTCATTTATTTTGTCAAACTATTTTATCCGCTGATTTCAAAGTGATATTTTTATGTCACATCCGAAATGCTCTTATCTCGTCTGAAATGCATACATTTGTACATATCCTAATGAGATATCAAATACTAACAGTTCTAGATGAGGAAGTAGATTACTAATCTATTTGAAATCTATTATAGCTTTGGCAGAATAATTGTCAACATTTTCATGGTTTGGCATTGAGTTTGAGGCTGAGTTCATTAGTACCCCTTTTTTATAATTAGGCAAAATGGAAAAGAAATGGTTACCCTATATTGACCGATTGACCCACCATCTCGCCCCCTACCCAAGCCAGTCAACCAGAGTGCATGCACGTTCCTGATTTTTTATAATATAGAGGCATTTTTTTAATGCGCAAGTTGGGAAAAATCTCCCCCAAATTGTAAAAATATGGGTCTTGTAGAAAATTTTTCTCAAAATGTCTTTAAATATGGATGATTTTCTTTTCAGGGGATTTATCCCCAGACATTGATGTACTTTCAATTGATGGAGAAAGATACAACAATCAAACTGTGAAAATTTGAGCAAAATCCGACAATCCATTCACAAGTTATGAATTATCAAAGTTTTGATTTACACCCCTCATGGTCTACTTCAGTTGGCAACCTGGAGGCATAAAATGGCCGCCAACTTGGAGAACTCTCCATTCATTTTGTACACACGATTTAGCATTTTCTTTTTTTTTGTGGAAAAATGGGGGGGGGGGGGGTGGATACTGATTCTTCGTGCATTTTTTGATGGACTTTGATGATTCCTTGTCTACTTTAAAAAAAAAGAAGAAAGAAAATGTGATGTTCTGTGAACAAAGAAAATACATTTGAGAAACGTTCACCAGTCTTCCGCAGAGTCGTTTGTACCTCTGTGAACGGCTTTGTGAAACAGGCTTCTTCCGTCGTATACTACAGCTAGAGAATGCAACTTATAAAATACACACTTAGGGGGTGTTGCTCAAAAGTTGCAATTGATTGGAACACGCCAATCAAAATCATTGTTTCATGCGCATCTTGGTAAGTGCGCATATCATACGCAAATGAAAATACGAGTTACAATTTGCAAAGTTGATTTGCAGTTGATTTTGAACAACTCTCCATTAGAAGTATAGTTGGAGTTGTCTTTTTGAAATGTTACATGTAGATTGAAATGTTGAAATTCATTTTTTTCACCATTGTATAAATGTAACTGATGTCATTGAATAAATTTCAAACAATTTGTTTTTTCTTTTGTATCTCCCTTTACAGGTATGTGATTGGACTGATATTGCATCTGTAGGTAATGTACTCCATAAATTACTTCTCTTGCAGAAAAGAGAATTTTTAATCTTTTTCCAATCTTTATAATGATGACCCAATACTAGGTGGGTATAAGATGAAAAGAGATTAATATCACTTTGAAAATGAGAGGAATTCCATTCACTTTAATACAATCTTTTATTTTACAAGTAATATTTTTATGTCAGGAATATGATAATTTCTCAAATATCTTTAGCAAGTTGTGTACAGGACGCAACTACGTTTTTCACCATGAACCCACTAAAAAAGGAAATGAACAATGAAATTATCAAACAAACAAGTATCATGTCTTCCATTTTCAATGTTTGAAATATTCTCTGAAACACTTGATTGCTTTTTAAAATTTTCTATATGATAAGACCTTGATTGCTCATATCATTTCCGTCCCGTCACAGTCTCGGATTCCTTGCACCCCTCTTGATTGACCAACCGTTTTGGCAATCTTGAAGACAGGATGAAAGCGAAATTCAATGAATGAGTTTTCTTTCAAAAATGACTGAATTTCATGTTCGGGTGGGGGGGGGGGGGGGTGTTTCATCAAGATTTTTCACAGCGACAAGGAGTCATTTTCCGACAGTTCCTAAAGCAACTGTCAGCGATAGTGCTTTTCATCTAATCACAATCAAGGAATTTGTCAGCGCTGACTAACTGTCTCTGCGACAAATCTTGATGAAACACCCCCCAGATTTTGATTGTTCATATTATTACCAGCCAATGGCATTCACGGACCCTCGCAGAGCCCTCTATTGACCAGCCATTTTGGCAATCTCATGGCATTGAAATTGAGTGATTTCTCTCGCTAAAAAGTGTCAATGTCAATCTATTTCCAATCTCTATAATGCTATCAACTCAATGATGACTGTTAGAATGAATGGATTTTAATCTAACACTGGAATCATCGATGGCCCGTATTCCGATAGCGAGGTTTAAGTTAACCCTGGTCTAAATCTGTGGTTTAAGTATGGGTAGCCAAAAAAGCCAAAACTTTATTTACAATGTATAATTCTTTTGTTAGCTGCTTTCTTCTCCCATGCGCTAATAATGTAGAAAATTATTGAAGTTTTTATTCCGAGACAGTTTTGAATAATATGAGTGCTAAATGAGCTGGTAAATTAAACCTCAACTGTTAGAGATTCAAGCCTCTTTTGGCTACCCATACTTAAACCTCAGATTTAGACCAGGGTTAACTTAAACCTTGCTATCGGAATACGGGCCAATGATTTTATACTCTGCCTTTGTAATACTCGTGACTGAACTTCATATTGTAACATTGGGGTAATCACATACAGAAAGAGGAGACTGGACTCTGTATTGCTCATACGGTTGGATTTTGATTGTTCATATTATTACCAACTCATGGCATACGTGGAGTCCTCAAAGCCCCCTCTATTGACCAACCAATTTGGCAAATCCGAAGACGGGATGAGAATGAAACTTAGTGATTTATCATGCTAAAAAGACTGAATGTCAATCTATATCCACTCTAGACTATCAGCTTACTGAATGGATGCTATACTACATGTAGGGCAACATTTTAAAATATTGATACTTTTGCAAAATTTGATTGATTTCATTCTAAAAATGTGGAATTGTCATTGATTCTATACTCTTCCCATTGTTACACTAGTGACTGAAGTTCATATTGTACAATTTGGGGTAATCACATACAGATAGAGGAGATAGCTCTCTGTATATTGCTCATACCATCAGATTTTTATTGTTCATATTATTACCAACTCGTGGCATTCGCAGAACCCTCATAACCCCCTCTATTGACCAACCAATTTGGCAAATCCGAAGATAGGATGAAATGAAACTCAGTGACTTTTCTTGCTAAGAAGACTATCTACTCTCTCTATAATGTTGTCAGCATATAGAATGAATGGTGTATCTTTATAGCCAACATGTTGAAATCCCAATAGTTTGATGTTTTGGAACCAGTTTGACATTCTCAGGGTGCTACAAGAATTGTTTTCACCACTTGTCCAGTCGGGCAACCAAGTTTTCAAATCACTTGCCTGAACAAAACTTTGTCTTGCCCAAAATCGATGGTCAATGCCAATCTGCACATGGAGAAGAAAACTAGTATAAAACTGGTACTTGCCCTTTTGGGCAAGTGACGATTTCATTTACTTGCCCGATAGCATAATTTTGTTGCCCCGGGCATGTGGGCAAGTGGGTTTGTAGCGCCCTGATTCTAGCAAGTAATTTCAAGTTTGTGAATGATGATTGTATAGCCTACATAATGTATGAATGTGAATCATAAGGCCTGGAAAATTTGATGAGGCGAGTACCTTGAATTTGGGGAAAATTTAAGCCTTTGGGCTGCCGTGATTGGCATTCATAATAAACTATTTGTCTATCTATCTATCTATCTATCTATCTAGCTATCTATCTATCTATCTATCTATCTATCTATCTATCTATCTATCTATCTATAGTGATCGATCTATCTATCTATCTATCTATCTATCTATCTATCTATCTATAGTGATCGATCTATCTATCTATCTATCTATCTATCTATCTATCTATCTATCTATCCATCAATCTATCTATCTATCTCTATCTATCTATCTATCTTTCTATCCATCAATCTATCTATCTCTATCTATCTATCTATCTATCTATCTATCTATCTATCTATCTATCTATCTATCTATCTATCTATCTATCCATCCATCCATCCATCCATCCATCCATCCATCCATCCATCCATCCATCCATCCATCTATCTATCCATCGAAATACATCCATTGCTCTTCCATTACCATTTATTTGGTGAGAATGGATTGATTTTAATCTAGAACTGTGGAATTGTCATTGATTTTGCACTCTTGCTTTGTAACACTGGTGACTGAACTATATTGTAAAATTGGGGTAATCACATTCATAAAGAGGAGACTGCTCTTCATATTGCTCATAAGATCAGTTCTTGATTGTTCATATTATTACCAAGCCATGGCATTTGCGAACCATAGAAGCCCCCTCTATTGACCAACCATTTTGGCAATCTCGGAGACGGGATGAAAATGAAATTGGGCGAGCAGAAAGCAATAAATACCAATAAAAGCGATCAAGAGAAGTGATATTGAGATTTGTTCACATATGGCATGGGTAAATCCTAGTCTGCAAGAACAGACCCTTGGGTTTCGTTGTGCACAAACACAGAGAGTGATACAGGGCATACACACTGTGTGTCTCATTGTGTGTCTCGTGCTAGAGCAATGCTGTATGTGTGTGATGTAGTCACACAGCGCATGCCCTGTATCATGCTCTGCACACTCACATACCAAGAGTCTTGGGTTTGTGCTTTCAAACTAGGTAAATCCAATATAGTCTGTTATTCTACCTGTACATGAAACTCCCCAAAATACCAATAGGGGATGATCAGTAAAATATATGGCGGTGAGAGAGAGAGAGAGAGAGAGAGATAGAGAGGTGAGAATCTAAGGGGGGTGTTGCTCAAAGGTTGCAATTGATCGTAAGTTGCAGTTGATCGGTACGCGCCAATCAAAATCATCGTTTCATGCGCGTCTTGTTGAATGCGCACACCACGCGTGAATGAACATGCGCGTTACAATTTGCAAAGTTGCAGTTGATTTGCAGTTGATTTTGAGCAACACCCCCCAAGTCTAGTCACATTTAGCATTCAAGTCTTGCCACCATTGTGGA
Source organism: Temnopleurus reevesii (assembly GCA_036244855.1). NCBI lineage: Eukaryota > Metazoa > Echinodermata > Echinoidea > Temnopleuroida > Temnopleuridae > Temnopleurus > Temnopleurus reevesii. The sequence continues at coordinate 37,971 of BQKZ01007000.1, read as the reverse complement.
AGCGTGAATGGAGAGGTGTTTGCTTTGTCCATTATCTTATTTTTAATAGCTGAATAGAGATTATACAGTTTTCAGAATTTTGGCCCATTTCAATATATATTAGTTATCCCATTCACCGTTTGCCGAGTTTTGTACTTGATAACTTTTAAGCAGAGAATTCCAACTTGAATTGTATTTTGTTCATGCAAGCAGTCGGTAGCAATTTGAATGTGTGATATGTCACAGTGGCCGGCATCGGCTAGTGACTGCAGTATGTTAGGAACAAGCTCGTTTGTGACTTTTTTTTTAAATTGCCCTGGTCGATTGGTCGGAAAAAGTTTTTCAAGATAAATTTTTAGAAGCTTTTAACTGATATCATTTAGAAAATATGACTTAAAATGGTTTGAAAAGTCCCAAAATGTCTTGAAATGATTTTTCTTGTTTTATTTCACATGTTTATCTATAATTATATTGAAGAAGACTCTTCAGTTTATATTTCCTTGTGTTTTCCTCTAATTTTTCTGTGATTTAAAACAAAATTTGAGTGAAAAAAAGTTCAGGTCATGCCATTTTTAGAGGGTCAGTTGTTCTTCTTGTTCTGTGGCTTGTCATAGTAGCCGGCGCTGCACTAGCCCTAGTTTCCTTGATCTTGATATTTTAGCCTGATCAGCCATCTCTGATTCTCAATTTATCTCGAGATTGACAATCTTGGTCTGCACTATAGCGAGTTCGGAATCTTGAGCTCGAAGGACAACAGTCTTTTTCCGCGACTTAGCGCGAGCGCGAGCTGCATTAGCCCGCTCCGAGCTTGGTCTAGGTCTCGAGCATGCGCAGTCTCGGAACATAAGCATGTGGTTGTTGTGCGAAGAAACTCGCACAAAGTGTTCGTTAGCGGGCCTGGCTGCCATGCCCCGCTGCGCCCACACAACATCATAAATAAATTAGCCCGAGTCGCAGAATTACCGCGAGTGCGAGCTTCACTGTGGAAAAAATGAGCAAGTAAGTGAGCTAATTCCCGATTTAGCTCACTATTTTGGAAATTAGCCCAAGATATCTTGGGCTTGTTAAGCTCGAGATATTTCAGTGAAATAGCTCACTATTTGCGTCTTCACTGCAAATTAGCTCGAGCTAGTTCAGGGCCCCGTAACATAAACGTTTGCGATTAATCGCTATTTGATTTTGCGATCAATTGCAAACTTTAGTACTTGATTTTCCATAGACTTGCGATTGATATCAATCGCTATCAGATTAGCAATTAATCGTAAATCTTTATGTTATGGGGCCCAGATCGGGCTATTTACCCAAATCAGAACTAGTGAGCTAATTCAAAAACTCGCTATAGTGCAGACGCAGCTACTGATGTCAGGTCTGTTTTACGGAAGAAAAGGACAATACTTTCAGACAAAGATTTCAATCGTAGGCTAGTATCGGGCAGTGACTGCAGTATATTGGGAACAATCACGTTCATCTCAAGACTTGATACCATAGACCTAGGAGAAAAATTGGCCGTGCAGTATATCTTGTTCCTATCCGCTTCCCAAATCTGGCATGTCTCAGCTAATCTTGCTCGCAGCAGAAAATTTGGTCCCTGTATGGCTTTTTGGCTTGTCTTACTGTTTTTTTTTTTGGGGGGGGGATAATAATAATAATGATGATAATAGCAACATTTATAATACAAAATGTATCGAAGCCCTGTGGCTGTGCTGCATTATTACCCGGCTATAGGATGAATATCTTATTGGGTGCATCTCTGCATTCAAGGAATTTCTTCCTCTTGGTACCCATCTACTTCACCCGGGTTGAGTGCAGCACAATGAGGATACATTCCTTACTGAAGGAAATGAACTCCATGGATGGAGAGTCAAGTCCACTATAGAAAAGGGTAATCCTATGATAGGTGAAGATTCCAATCGTAGGCTAGTCTCGGGCAGTGACTGCAGTATATTGGGAACAATCACGTTCATCTCAAGACATGATACCAATTGGCAGTGCAGTATATCTTGTTCCAATCCGCTTCCAAATCTGGCATGTGTCAGCTAATCTGGGCTGGAGCAGGGAATTTGGTCCCCTTATTACTCTATGTTTTGTTATACTGATGCACAGTGAGGTCTGTTTTAGTGGGAAAAAGGGTAATATAATTGTTCTGTAAACTAGGATTCCAATTGTAGGCTAGCGTTAAGTATTCTTTCTACAGTATGTTTGGAACAATCTCATTCATCTCAAGACATGAGATTGAGATTCGTTCACATATGGCACGACAAAATAATAATAATAATATATATATGCAATTTATATAGCGCACGTATCCAGTCTGCTGAGTACTCAAGGCGCTTTGCATTATTATTACCCTGGCTTTAGCCCAATGTACATCGCGCACATGGCATTTCAAGGAACAAATATTCCTACCAGGTACCCATTCACCTCCCCTGGGTTGAGTGCAGCACAATGGTAATGCATTTCTTGCTGAAGGAAATTAACGCCATGAGTGGGACTCGAACCGTGGACCTCTGCATGAAAGGCAGGAGTCTAAACCACTACGCCATGACGCTTCCACAAATCCAACATTTTAAGTCAAGTTTGTGCAAAATTTCATACTATCACACTCATGCCTATTTGCTATTTATATATTAAAGCTGTTCCCATTTTAATCGGTGCACTCGGGACCAGTTTGAGTCCGAGATGTCAACGGGTAGTGACTATACATGAAGTTCATCTCAAGACGCACTATCAATGCGCTATGTAGTATATATCTTGTTCCAATANGGGCCTGGCTGCCATGCCCCGCTGCGCCCACACAACATCATAAATAAATTAGCCCGAGTCGCAGAATTACCGCGAGTGCGAGCTTCACTGTGGAAAAAATGAGCAAGTAAGTGTGCTAATTCCCGATTTAGCTCACTATTTTGGAAATTAGCCCAAGATATCTTGGGCTTGTTAAGCTCGAGATATTTCAGTGAAATAGCTCACTATTTGCGTCTTCACTGCAAATTAGCTCGAGCTAGTTCAGGGCCCCGTAACATAAACGTTTGCGATTAATCGCTATTTGATTTTGCGATCAATTGCAAACTTTAGTACTTGATTTTCCATAGACTTGCGATTGATATCAATCGCTATCAGATTAGCAATTAATCGTAAATCTTTATGTTATGGGGCCCAGATCGGGCTATTTACCCAAATCAGAACTAGTGAGCTAATTCAAAAACTCGCTATAGTGCAGACGCAGCTACTGATGTCAGGTCTGTTTTACGGAAGAAAAGGGCAATACATACAGACAAAGATTTCAATCGTAGGCTAGTATCGGGCAGTGACTGCAGTATATTGGGAACAATCACGTTTATCTCGAGACATGATACCAATTGGCCGTGGAGTATATCTTGTTCCAATACGCTTCCCAAATCTGGCATGTCTCAGCTAATCTTGGCAGGAGCAGAGAATTTGGTCCCTATATTGCCCTGTGGCTTTTTATACTAATATACAGTATTGTTTTAGTGAGAAAACAGGTATTTAATGTGTTCTGTAGACTAAGATTCCAATCAATAAAGCTGTTCACATCTTAACTAGTGCACTCGGAGATGTCACGCTGGAGATGTCAAGGGATAGCAACTGTACGTGAAGTTCATCTCAAAGACGTTATACCAATGAGCCATGTGGTATAATCTCGCTGGGAGCGGGGAATTTGGTCCCCTTATTGCTCTGTGGCTTATAGTAAGGTCTTTGTTAGTTGGAAAAGTGTAATTGTACATGTTCTGTAGAATAGGATTCCGATCGATCGTAGGCTAGCATTAAGTACTCTTTCTGCAGTATGTTTGGAACAATCTCATTCATCTCAAGACATGAGATTGAGATTCGTTCACATATGGCACAACAAAATAATGATAATAATATATATAGGCAATTTATATAGCGCATGTATCCAGGCTGCTGAGTACTCAAGGCGCTTTGCATTATTATTACCCTGGCTTTAGCCCAATCACGCACATGGCAATTCAAGGAATAAATATTCCTACCAGGTACCCATTCACCTCACCTGGGTTTAGTGCAGCACAATGTTTATGAATTTCTTGCTGAAGGAAATTAACACCATGAGTGGGACTCGAACCGTGGACCTCTGAATGAAAGGCAGGTACCTTAACCACTGCGCCACAATGTTTCCACAAATCCAACATTCTATTAAAGTCAAGTTTGTGCAAAATTTTATACCATCACACTCATGCCTATTTGCTATTTATATATTAAAGCTGTTCCCATTTTAATCGGTGCACTCGGGACCAGTTTGAGCTCGAAATGTCAAGGGGTATAGTGACTATACATGAAGTTCATCTCAAGACGCACTATCAATGCGCTATGTAGTATATATCTTGTTCCAATACGCTTCCAAATCTGGTATGTCTCTGCTAATCTTGGCAGGAGCAGAAAATTTGTTCCCCTTACTGCTCTGTGGCTTGTTATGCTTTTGTACAGTGAAGTCTGCTTTAGTGAGAAAATGGTAATATTATTTGCGTGTACTGTAGATTAGGATTCCAATTGCAGGCTAGCATCAACTTATGACTGCAGTATGTTAGGAACAGTCTCATTCATTTCAAGGCTTGATATTGAGATTCGTTCACATATGGCACAACAAAATCCAACATTTTAAGTCAAGTTTGTGCAAAGTTTCATACCATCACACTCATGCCTATTTGCTCTGTGGCTTGTTAAAATGATGTAAAAATAAGGTCTGTTTATGTGAGAAAAGGATGATATGTGTTTCATATTCTAGGATTCCAATTGTAGGCTAGTGTCGAGTTGTAACTTCAGTACGTCAGGAACAATCAGTTTCATCTCAAGATGTAATGCAATCAAACCTGGCTCATCTTGCGTTGAGCAGGAAATTTGGTCCTCTTGTTGTGCTGGGGCTTGTTGGAGTGGAGGCGCCAAGATGTAGTGGTCGTGACTCTCGCCTTTCAACCAGAGGGTCGTAGGTTCGAATCCCACCCATGGCGTCAATTTCCTTCAGCAAGAAACTTATCCACACTGTGCTGCACTCAACCCAGGTGAGGTGAATAGGTACCTGGCAGGAATTTCCTTGAAATGCTAAGTGCGCTGGTGGCTGCCAGGCTAAAGCCAGGGTAATGATAATGTAAAGTACCTTGAGCACTCAGCAATGAGAGTGGATACATGCGCTTTATAAATTGCATATATTATTATTATTATTATTATTATTATTGTACTGATGTACAATAAGGTCTGTTCGAGGGAGAATAGGGTAATATGTGTCCCGTAGGCTCGCTTCGACTTACGACTGCGATATATTTGGAACAGTTTCATCTCTGGACACGCTATGTATCAATGAGCCATGCAGTATATATCTTGTTCCAATCCGCGTCCAAATCTGGCATGTCTTGGCTCATCTTGCCCGGTGCAGGGAATTTGGTCCCACTCATTGAAACATGTCTTATGGGGTGTTGTTCAAAATCGATTGTAAATCAGCTGCAACTTCGCAAATTGTAACGCGCATTTTCATTCACGTACGAATGAAAAAAAAACAATGATTTTGATCGGCACATCCTGATCAACTGCAACTTGCGATCAATTGCAACTTTTTAACAACGCCCCCTTAGGCTCCCAAAAAATTGTTTGGATGCCCACGAATGACTTTTTTGAAAAATTGTGTTGTTCAGCTGGAAAAACAAACAAACCTAATACACAAAATAGGACTAAGATTAAGAATGGGACAAAAAGCCCTGAAACATCTGAAAGTAACTTTTCAGGTTTTATTTTCTATATTTTAATTTTGCTGAAGGACATTGTTTCATGAAAGAGTCCATCTTTTCAGTTGACATGCGTACAGGTAGGGATGAGTAGCCGTCTATCTGCCAAACTAATTATTGCCTATTTGAGGAATGGCCAAGGCGATTGTTAGTGACGCCCTTAAAGCCCAAGTACAGTTTTGGTAAAGATGAAGAAATGTGAATTTTGGGGATATAATATCATGACATGTAATTCTTATACACATTTTTAGACCTTAACATATTTTCTTTTGAACTGATTCTTTTGAAAATTTGAATTTGATCGCGAAATCATATTTAGCGCCCTCTCTTGGTTATAGCATTATTTTGCTCGATATACAAAGTTATTTCCAAGATTTGACAATAGAATGATATAGAGATATACACAACAATTAAATTCTTAAATTTTCATCCAATTCTGAGAATGGGAAGTTGTCCTTTATCAAGAAAGAAAATATTAAAATAGCGTGGTGAAGCACTACGCTATAAAAATTTGCACATTTTAGGTTATAGCTTTTCCAAAACTCGTTCATTTTTCGCACAA
>BQKZ01006999.1:23843-34223 GCA_036244855.1 Temnopleurus reevesii | reverse complement strand
CATTTGTGACAGACTGGCAAGGCATTCGCTGGTTTGGCGCCCCCTGTTGACGGCTTGGCAATAGGGGCTCTCACAGAGCGAGTTCCGCCTGGTCTGTGGTCAGGGGGCGTGTAGGTCGGGGCGGAGACAGGAGCTGTGACTGTCTGCTGACCGCTATATTCTGAGAGGCGAACATAACAAGGAATAGACAAAATGGAGGAGCGAAAGAAAGAAGGGAGGGAGGGATAGAGGGACAGAAGGTAGAAAGAGAGAAGGTGGGAGGGGGTAAATAAGAGAATAGAACAGGAAAGAAACAATTGACAATACAGGACAACATTTAGAAGAGAGAGAGAGAGAGAAGAAACATTAAAGCACTGAATATAAATTAAACTGTAAAAATATCAATTGAATGATTGTTGTGTTGGGAAGATAAATACTTGAAATAATTCTTCCTTTATCCCAACATGGATAAACACTGATTGACAGTGCTTTACCGAGATGCTGTGAAAAAAAGGAAAAAAAGAAAAGCACTGTCAATCAGTGTTTATCCATGTTGGGATAAGGCAAGAATTATTTCAAGAAACTGTAATAAAAATCTCATTTGAACTCAAGATGAGACACCTGAGACTTGCTCATGTCCTTCATACATACAGAGAGTTCAACCGTTCCAGAATGAGGTGTATTTCCATATGAAGTCAAGACTTTCATTACAGTCAAGTGAATGGATTAGAGCACAGTTAGTGTTGTCATGTTTACTGTCAGTTTTGTTCAGCTGTTGCAGTATTCACATCTTCATTTTGACCACATGCATCTTCAGTTGTGGTCGACATCCCTGTAAAATGAATGGATACATTAAAGGTTGGTCCTATTATTCTCTTTTTCTGATGTAAATATGTTAAACTTTGAATAATTTACACCCTAGAACCCCAAATTTTTCTGTCTTCCTATCCTTATCTTACATTATTTTCTTAAAGGGTGTGAAGGATGAGATCAGAGGAGAATGAATGATTACTACCAATTTCATCTGCAGCAAGTTTTATAACAATCCTGAAGCTGGCAGGGAATTACAATCTAAATGAAAAATAATTTTCTTTAATTCCAGAAAGCAGATAAGTCATAGATTAATAATCTGTAATTATTTCTACAACAAAAATTGAAAAACTTTTTCTGTCCTCTTTTTGTTTTCATTAAAGGGTGTACAGGATGACATTGGGGGAGAAAGAATACATGTAACTATTACCATTTTCATCTGCAGCTAGTTGTTGAACCATCTTGAAGCTGGCTGACTTGGGTCCTTGGCTGGATCCTGCTCCGTAAGAAGAAGGTTTCTGCCAGGCAGAGGGTTGATCATCATCACTGAGAATGAGAGAGTAAAAAAGGTTTAATAAGGATGATATGGAGGTGATTTCGATGATGGTGATCAGTGTGATGACAGCGTCGGTGACAAAGGTGATGATGATGATGATGATGATGATGATGGTAGTGGTGATGATGATGGTGGTAACGGTAATGGTGATAGTGATGACGATGATGATGATGATGAGGGTGATGATGATGATGATGATGATGATGATGATGATGATGATGACGATGATGATGATGATGATTATGATGGTGGTGGTGATGACGATAATGATGATGATGATGGTGATGATGATGATAATGATGATGATGATGAGGATGATGTTGATTATGATGATGATGATGGTGATGATAATGATGATGATGATGATGATGATGATGATGATGATGATGATGATGATGATGATAGTGGTGATGATGATGGTGGTGATGGTGATAGTGATGACATGTTTGCGATGATGATAATGATGGTGATGGTGATGGTGATGATGATGATGATGGTCATGATGGTGATGATGGTAATGATGGTCATGATGGTGATGATGATGGTAATGATGATGGTGTTTGCGATGATGAGGAGGAGGATGGTAATGGTGATGATGACGATGGTGATGGTGATGATGATGATGGTGGTGATGATGATTATAGAGTGTCATCATCATCATTTTCGTTATAATCTATGACCACCTGAAAATAAAATTCTCTTTCAATTCCCACTTTCAGCACCAGCGTCATGAGTCTCCATCAAATTTCAGTCCTTATCACCGTCATAGCTCTTGCTTCTACCAGAGCAACTGATTATTTCCCATCTCGATCGGGCACCAGTGGTTGCCCATCAGCGTCGCATGGATGCTGGTGATGATGAATATCGATTGTGGATATGTTATGCTATCTAATGTTTATGCTGCATTATGGTATGATGATGATGATGATGATGATGATGATGATGATGATGATGATAGTGGTGATTATGATGATGATAATGAGGATTATGATGATGATAGTGGTGATTATGATGATGATGATGATGATGATGATGATGATAATGATGAAGGCGATGATGATGATGATGATGATGATGGTGGTGGTGGTGGTGACGGTGGGTATGATCAAGTATGTCATCATCGCCATTATCATCAATTTCGTTACAAATTATANGTTTAATACATATATTTAGTGTTAATATTTTCTTTAACTGTAAAGCAGATCTCAAAACATTTTTAACTAAAAAGAGAGTGAATGCAAATCCCATATCATGAGTATTTAAACTATTGTGAGGAAAATCATAAAATAAAAAGAATACAAAATGACAATATAAGTGCTGAATGATCAAAACCATATTCCTCAATATAAAAAATAGGGGGTAATAATGATCAAGATATCAAATGATATATGCCACTTCCACCATCCAGGGGTTAAAAAGTTTGAAACCAAATACTCATTTTTATAAGGTTATTAGAAATAAAACCAGAAACTTTGCTCGTACTGTCGAAGTCATTTGAGAACCTTGAAATACGGTTTCTATCAGTTATCAAAATTCATGATTACGCCAATGGTGTCATTTAGGTAGATATGGAACAAAAAGAAGTCAGATGGTAATTTTGGTTAGTGATTAAATAAAATTGTACCATGCCCCAACATAAAAATTCTTATACAAGTATTTTTTTCAATGTTAAATCCAAAGCACTGCAAGTAGCCTTGTCGCAAGCCAGAAAAGGGCGCTCAGAAATCGCACTGCACTGCTAAACAAACCACATTCCGAAGGCAAGAGAGTTACTTAGAATAATCTACAAATTTTCATAGTACCTTCATGGATTCATTGCGCCAGAGCCAATGGCTGTAGCAATTTCACGCTGAGCAACATCTCGCGCTGCGCATGAGTGGGTCTAATTTGATTGACAGCTTTTTTTTCTGCCATTCTCTGGAACGCAAATGGCAGCGAGCAAATATGCATTCACAAGCACAAACACTTTCAAAGCTGCGACATGGCTACTTTAACCAGTGTTCATAGTTCCCATGTTAAGCTGAAAGGTAAAGAAATGATGGTTGTTATAATTAATGAATGTGCATATTCAAAAGCAGATGAAAAAGAGGCCTCCTGAAATAAGCAATTACTGTATATCTTGCATAAAAAGATTTGTCTATACAGTGTAGTGCACTTCACAAGATTACTTTACTTCTTTTCAATGTTACACAATTAATATCAAAACCTTAACCAATTAATTAATAATTCCAAGTAATTAATTATGGTCCATTTGCTTCATATAAGAAATATTGATTAGCAAGAAATATATTTATGATAACATGTGAGACAAAAATAAATGTTGAAATATATTTCTATTAACCCATAGTCTACTGATTTCTTTTTTTTATTCCCATTGACTTTGTGTAAGAACTACCGAGTTCCATTAGTCAACAGGCTAATAAATCAAAGTATACAAATAACTCTGCCTGAGTCGAATTTCCCAGGACCATAGAAATATCTTCAATGAAAAGAAATTCCAGTTAAAAGATCATTTATTTCATAAAAGTTTGAATTATGCAAGGATGCTTAAATATGTTATGGATGAAGCAAAGATCCCAGAAAATAAAAATGTGAGTGCCGATAGAAATATGCTGAAGAATGATCCCCAGAATAAATAATATTGTCATCTGAAATAAGTCATGATGAATCTCAAAGCGGCAAGTTAATGTCAGCAAGACCCTATGTCATAGTTTCATCTACTAATCATTTCAATTGCAAAAAAAAATAATTGCAAATTATCGCATGTCGTCAATAAATTCATAAATCAGCACACAGCTTAAGACCTTTGTCATAGAAACAATCAAATTGTAAAAATTGCTCAAGATTAATGGCATTGCTTTTGATGCTATGTCAGGTATTCTTTCACCCCTGTCTGTGTGCTGTTTCATGAAATCACTGGCAATATACACATTTTTAATGATTGTGTATTTAGGATAATGAATCGCCAAAATCCGAGAAGAGTACTCTTCAAAAGAAAAGAATGATTAGTCATTAAAATTATAAGAATGGTTAAAATTGATGTTTGATTTTGATAAAGTTCTTAACATTACCTTCCTCTCCATCTGTGGAATTCACAACAAATTAACAAAGAAATGTTATTCAAATAAAACTCCTATGTATTCCTGGTGAATAACTTCCATTACAACGGACATTAATTGATTTTTCGGAATCGTCATAAAGACATATCTACCATTTACAATCTGACTCCACCGATGAATTTGTACAGGTTAATACAAATATGAAAAGTGGTCTTAAACTTTTGCAAATGACTGTATGGAAACTATATTGTGTTTTGATAAACTGATAAAGCTATCTTAAATCTGAATACAGCTACCCCCCCCAAAAAAAAAAAAAATAAGAAGAGAAAATACTAGCATCCCTTAAGTTTTGTTTGGCCATTTTTCAAGAGTGTGATCATAACACTTCATCATGTTTGAATATACTTCTTGACTTACATCTTTCTTGAACATGATTAGAATTAAAAAAAAGCCTATTAATACATACATCTGATTGGTATAGACCTAATACACTTGAAATTTGGTTCTGTTAAAGAGTTGATTGACCCGTGTGATGTAGTCCTCTGTGAAATCTATCTGTTCCCAAGCATATTTTTCTGGGGGGGGAGCATAACTCAGACCTGTTAACTTTATAACTCATTTCTTCTCCTTCCTCAGAGTTGCCAAAAGTTTCGGAATATGCAGGCTGTGTATTTTCAAATGAATTCAAGGCTTTCATCACAAGTGAAGTGAAGGGTAAGATCATTCCTGTTATTTTTCTCTTGCCTTTGCTGCTCAGCTGTTTCTTTATACACATTTTAATTTTGACCTCATGGATACTCCAAAAAGTTTGACATCTCTGTTCCCTACTAAATTCCTTCCATTACTATGGGTTATGCCTCTCTATGGCTTGGGAACAAAAGTCCATTTGCTTTTTTACTGGGAGAGGTTCTTTTGCTCTTTCCAATCCATATGGGGGAGCAAATTCAAGAGGGAAGGGCAGAACTGAGCCAAGTTAAAAGTTGTGAGTTGTAACCCCCTGTCTTTATCACGGAACATATATATTTCACAGAGGACCAATGTGGTCTTCATCAACTGGGTCAATAGACTTCCAAGGTGTTGCTCAAAAGCTGCAATTGATCGCAAGTTGCAGTTAGTCGGAACGCACCAATCAAAATCATTGTCTCATTCGTGTTTGGTTAGAAGCTCATATCATGTGCAAATGAAAATTCACACTGAAATTTGCAACTGATTTGCAGTTGATTTGTGATCAGTTGTAACTATTGAGGGTCACCCCGTTCATCTGACATCGCCCACCATTGATGTGGTAGACTGGTGCCAGTTCTCACCTTTATTGCGTAGAGATAAGCCACATGATTCACAGGTAAAGCAGGTGTCGTGCAGAGGGTTACCACGCACCTTTACAAACGGACCCCTGTAAGTTGACAAGAAAGAGACAATTAAGATAACATACCTGTAAATGTGAAATCATAATTTTTATTTTGTATTTTTGTTATGTTTTTTATCCAATGTTTGCGATCTTTGTAACTATTGTGATTTGTTTTGATTTACTCCATAAAGACATGAATAAAAAAAATCATAATTTTTTAATAATTCACACTTGAGATGGAGGTATGAAACCTATAATGTCTGTAATCATATTTCGGACAACAACAAAAAATTGTGTAACACCCTGCCTCCTGGGGCATTCTTTATCATCTACTGATATGGATAAAGGAATTCTTGAAGGTTGATTGTTACATAATAGTCAACAATCTGAAAATTTGTCGAAAAATTTAAAACCTGAAAAAAAAAGTTGAAAATTTGTATAACATCTTTAATTTCTATAAACTTGTGAAGGAAAAAGGTTTTCTGAGGAGATGAGCGTAAAGCATCTTGGTACTGTTACGGTTGGATTCGTTAACAGACACCAATTCATTATGGTACCCCCTTGCTGAATTTAAAAAGACAAAGTGATGATTACAGATCTAATTTGGCAGATATGGGTAACCCTTACAACCTGGTATTGTATTCAATTAGTTTCTAATAACATTACCCAAACTGTATTAGGGTTGCAGAGACAAACTAATCTATACTTTTAAAGCACATTGCTGCCTTATCACTCTTTGAAGGTGGCAATTTTTTTTCTCTCTGTAACCCTGATCTGTCAAAATTGCCGATAGGTAGGCAGAATAGATATTTTGTAATGAATCATCTATTTGAAGATTAGATATTCAAACTCACATGATATTCCTGTTACATTTGTGACAGACTGGCAAGGCATTCGCTGGTTTGGCGCCCCCTGTTGACGGCTTGGCAATAGGGGCTCTCACAGAGCGAGTTCCGCCTGGTCTGTGGTCAGGGGGCGTGTAGGTCGGGGCGGAGACAGGAGCTGTGACTGTCTGCTGACCGCTATATTCTGAGAGGCGAACATAACAAGGAATAGACAAAATGGAGGAGCGAAAGAAAGAAGGGAGGGAGGGATAGAGGGACAGAAGGTAGAAAGAGAGAAGGTGGGAGGGGGTAAATAAGAGAATAGAACAGGAAAGAAACAATTGACAATACAGGACAACATTTAGAAGAGAGAGAGAGAGAGAAGAAACATTAAAGCACTGAATATAAATTAAACTGTAAAAATATCAATTGAATGATTGTTGTGTTGGGAAGATAAATACTTGAAATAATTCTTCCTTTATCCCAACATGGATAAACACTGATTGACAGTGCTTTACCGAGATGCTGTGAAAAAAAGGAAAAAAAGAAAAGCACTGTCAATCAGTGTTTATCCATGTTGGGATAAGGCAAGAATTATTTCAAGAAACTGTAATAAAAATCTCATTTGAACTCAAGATGAGACACCTGAGACTTGCTCATGTCCTTCATACATACAGAGAGTTCAACCGTTCCAGAATGAGGTGTATTTCCATATGAAGTCAAGACTTTCATTACAGTCAAGTGAATGGATTAGAGCACAGTTAGTGTTGTCATGTTTACTGTCAGTTTTGTTCAGCTGTTGCAGTATTCACATCTTCATTTTGACCACATGCATCTTCAGTTGTGGTCGACATCCCTGTAAAATGAATGGATACATTAAAGGTTGGTCCTATTATTCTCTTTTTCTGATGTAAATATGTTAAACTTTGAATAATTTACACCCTAGAACCCCAAATTTTTCTGTCTTCCTATCCTTATCTTACATTATTTTCTTAAAGGGTGTGAAGGATGAGATCAGAGGAGAATGAATGATTACTACCAATTTCATCTGCAGCAAGTTTTATAACAATCCTGAAGCTGGCAGGGAATTACAATCTAAATGAAAAATAATTTTCTTTAATTCCAGAAAGCAGATAAGTCATAGATTAATAATCTGTAATTATTTCTACAACAAAAATTGAAAAACTTTTTCTGTCCTCTTTTTGTTTTCATTAAAGGGTGTACAGGATGACATTGGGGGAGAAAGAATACATGTAACTATTACCATTTTCATCTGCAGCTAGTTGTTGAACCATCTTGAAGCTGGCTGACTTGGGCCCTTGACTGGATCCTGCTCCGTAAGAAGACGGCTTCTGCCAGGCAGAGGGTTGATCATCATCACTGAGAATGAGAGAGTAAAAAAGGTTTAATTAATAAGGATGATATGGCGGTGATTTCGATGATGGTGTTCAGTATGATGACAGTGTTGGTGACAAGAGTAATGATGATGATGATGATGATGATGATGATGGTGATGATGATGATGATAATGATGATGATGATGATTATGATGATGATGATGATGATGATGATGATGATGGTGGTATTGGTGATGGTGATAGTGATGATGATGATGGTGGTAATGGTGATGGTGATAGTGATAGTGATGATGATGGTGATGATAATGATGGTGGTGGTGGTGGTGATGATGATGATGATGATGATGATGATGATGATGATGATGATGATGATATGATGATTATTATGATTGTGGTGGTGATGATGATGATGATGATGATGATGATGATGATGATGATGAGGATGATGAAGATGATGTTAATTATGAAGATGATGATGGTGATGATGATGGTGATGATGGTGATGATGATAATGGCGTTGCTAATGAGGGTGATGATGATGATACGATGATGATGATGGTGATGATGGTGACGACGGTGATGATGGTGATAATGGTGTTGGCGATGATGATGATGATAATGATTATAATTGTGGTGGTGATGATGATGATGATGATGATGATGATGAGTATAATGGTGGTGGCATTGCTGATGATAGTGATGGTCATGATGGTGATGGTGATGATTTATGCTACATTCTTGGCAGAGAAACAAGATTCCTGCGGGTGTGTTGAATTGATCATGGACCCTACCCACATTGTAGAACAAACTCAACTACTCCCTTTTATTAAAGCATACGTAAAGGATTCTAGGAGGGTTCTTACTATCTCTGAGACGATTGCAAGCTTTCTGTCTGTCCCCTGTAACTGTCGGCTACATTCTGGGCAGAGTAGATTCCTACGGGTGAGTTGAATTGTTTGTGGACCACACCTGGTTGGGTCTGGGGTTGGCTCTGAGCCCCTCCCGCNTTTCTGCCAGGCAGAGGGTTGATCATCATCACTGAGAATGAGAGAGTAAAAAAGGTTTAATAAGGATGATATGGAGGTGATTTCGATGATGGTGATCAGTGTGATGACAGCGTCGGTGACAAAGGTGATGATGATGATGATGATGATGATGATGGTAGTGGTGATGATGATGGTGGTAACGGTAATGGTGATAGTGATGACGATGATGATGATGATGAGGGTGATGATGATGATGATGATGATGATGATGATGATGATGATGACGATGATGATGATGATGATTATGATGGTGGTGGTGATGACGATAATGATGATGATGATGGTGATGATGATGATAATGATGATGATGATGAGGATGATGTTGATTATGATGATGATGATGGTGATGATAATGATGATGATGATGATGATGATGATGATGATGATGATGATGATGATGATGATAGTGGTGATGATGATGGTGGTGATGGTGATAGTGATGACGATGATGATGATGATGATGATGATGATGATGGTGGTGATGATGGGGATGATGATAATGATGGTGATGATGATGATTATGATGATGGTGATGATGATGGTGGTAATGGTGATGATGATGAAGATGATGGTGGTGATGATGATGATAATGATGATGATGAAGATGATGGTGATGAAGATTATGATGTTGATAGTGATGATGGTTATGAGAAGGATGATGGCATTGCTAAAGAAAGTGATGATGATGGTGATGATGATGAGGATAGTGATGGTGGTGATGATGTTGTTGGTGATGATGCTGACGATATTGGTGATGATAATGTTGATATTGGTGAATCTAATGGATATGTTTGCGATGATGATGATGATGATGGTGGTAAAGATGATGGGGATGATGATAATGATGATGATGATGATGATGATGATGATGGTGATGATGATGGCGGCGATGATGATAATGGAGATGGTGGTGGTGAAAATGATGATGAAGATGACGACAATGATGATGGCGGTGATGAAGATGGTATTCTTGAATATTTCTCAATATCTCTGAGACAATTGCAAGCTTTCCGTCTGTCCCCTGTAACTGTCAGCTATATTCTGGGCAGAGTAGATTCCTACTGGTCGGTTGAATTGCTAAAGGACTACTCCCTTCTATTATAAGTGTAAATAAAAAAAATCTAAAATGTTTCTTACTATCTCTGAGACGATTGCAAGCTTTCCGTCTGTCCCCTGTAACTGTCAGCTACATTCTGGGCAGAGTAGATTCCTACGGGTGAGTTGAATTGTTTGTGGACCACACCTGGTTGGGTCTGGGGTTGGTTCTGAGCCCCTCCTGCTCCGGGGAAGAGGCGAGGTTTGGCATTGTGACTGCTTCCGGCATGCTGGAATTGCTGTGAGAGAAAGAAGAGAAGAATTAGGGTGAATGAATTAAATCAATTTACACTTTAATCATTAAA
>BQKZ01006998.1:12133-23614 GCA_036244855.1 Temnopleurus reevesii | reverse complement strand
CTTTAAAAATCCTTGATCCGCCCCTAGCTGCGCACCGCCCTTATGTAGTTATTAATAAAATAGCCCTTTCCGCCCTGCACTCAGATCTGGCAATATTTTTGGACTAACTCTCAAAGATATGTGTATAAATATATTTTTCGAGACATATACGTAACTTGAGATTAAGGATGAGTAATATGAATCTGTTCATTTTTCTTTAAAAAAAAAATTATGGTTTATACAGCATCGCAAAATTGTATGCGTTCAATTGGGAGGGGGCGGCATTTTTCAAAATCTTCTCGGGGGCGCCACATTTTTGCTCAGCCCCCCGGGTATGAAAATCCTGGGTGCGCGCATGAGAGAGGTATACTCTTGAATATAAATTCAAAGAGGTATACTCCTTTTTAACGCGTGAAAATAGATTGATAAGGGGGCATTCATTTTAAATGTGTTGGTGGTTGATCGGAAATTTAGAATTCATGAACAAATATAAACGACATATATTTTATTCATGAAAAGAAAGATCCAACATATAAGATTTGTCTCTACAATGTGATTTTGCTTAGCTCCTCATTTTTCTTTAGTGCTAACACAAACACAACAGGACCGCTTCGAAGCGCATGGACATCATATGAATGTGACATGTAAGTTTTAATTTTCACTTTTAATTCAATATAACGGAGGTAACAATAAGTATTAAAGGTAAAAAAAACCCTGCATTTTGCATGGATTAAAATTATGCTTCAAACTCGTTGGCGATTCATTATATGCCTTAAACGTACCTGCTGCGAAATCTTTATGTTTTAAATAGTCTAGAAAATTCCATTCAAATGAATATCCATCATTCATTATTTTGTCCTCTCTGTTCAGTGATACTCACAGCGCAGTAAGCTTCTTTATTTGCAACTCGTAATTTAATTATTGTTAGAATTACTATGAACTATTATATCCAATCTTGAAGCTATATATGGTTTAGTGGTAAGATATAATTATTGATACAGAATCGACATAAAATTCTATGAATGCCAGATTTTATCTTGCAAAAGTAGTATTCTAACTTTAAATGCCCTTCAGTTACCCACGCAATGGATATCTGTTTATGTAACAGTTCGTTTTCTCTGCATACTTCCCGTTGAACTGTATTGCCACCGAGACGAATTGGGTTTTTGCGAATGTTTAAGAATGACTAAAAGAATAGTCGTCAAAATTAATTTATTGTAGAGCATTTTTTCAATCATTCCAAAAGAACGATATGATATAAATTCATATAAGAGTATAACGAAGAAACGCAACTTTATTATAATGATAACATGTTTTAAATTGAGCACACCTCAAATTCAGCTAAGAAAAACTACATTAATTGGTATGCGGTAGAACTGTCGCTAATTATGCACAAGCCAAGATGTTTAAAAACGTTGATAAGGTGTTAAAAATGAACAATTAAATTAAGAAAGATTGCGTCGCTGTTTCAAGTCAAGCCATCAAAATTCATGAACATCTTATCATCTCCCAATTTGTAGTTCTGTAACCTGTAGCAGTCATGTCCATATTGAGACGAGCGCTTTCTCCGGTCTTTCTCAATTAAGAAACGTGTAAGTTTACCTGTTCTTTGCAATGTTAAATTAATGGTTTATTTATTCATTTATTTATTTATTTTAATTTTTCTAAATCTATTTACCATTCACGAGTTGGATTGCCCTGCTCAGCCGCCGGCTGCTTTTCAAAGGGGTCCAGAAATTGCTAACATGAAATTGGTATTTCTCTACTTAAAAAAAACGACAACACATTTTGAATTCTTTGGTGATTCTTATAGTAATTTGGTTTTCCGTTCAAACTCATCTAAATTCAATCCAACTTCACCTTTAATTATGCAATTTAGAGGGAATTTGAACCACCAATGAGATCAATATTTGCTTACCAGAAAAGTTCATTTAACTTATAATCAGATAATTTACACGTGATTGTACGTTTTTTATCAATTTGGTAAGCAAATAAGAATGATAAGATGAAAAAAAAACGAAAAGTGTGTACAAAATATGCTCCGGTATATCATACCAAGCTCTTTACAAATCTTAAAGAATTCATGTCCAACAAATATAGCATATTGACAGTTAGTTTTACTAATAGAAAAAACCTTATATACAGACTTGTTCTAATTAAGGCAAACACACCGCTTAATTCTGCAGCCAGCTAAAGATGTATACTCTGCTGCCATTACAAAATCTCTATATAAATGTTATAATTAAAATGGAATATGTCTATACTATTCACATTTCATATGCTGGCCTAGTACACGTCGAATTAACATTTGCCATTCATATATACCTCACTGTTATTATGTTTTCTTCTTATTTTACAGTTCTTTAACAAGCAGTGATACCGTGTATATTGAGAATAGTGCCTTATCCAGTCTGTCTCTTCTAAGCACTCTGTAAGTTTACATGTTAAATACTCCTGCGTTAATTAATTCAATGAGCAAAAATGTGGGTTTTGAACTCCATATTACTATTTGCTTATTCTAAATATGATATATATATATATATATACCCACAGGTATAGCTTATTCTTCAAAAGAAAATTCTTTGTATACCGTATACACATGCATCATTAGTATTTGCAACCATTATGTATCAAACCATTATATATCATACCCAAATCAAACATTGCTTACAGGGTCTTCGCCTCCTTGAATAATTGTTTTAATTTACGATGTTATCTTGTATTTACCTCTGTCAATTATGTTTTGAAAAGGAAATAGATGTTCAATTCAATTGAGCAATATACTATTCAATTTGTTGGCTCGTTTTAGCTGAAGAGGCAGAGCATTCTCAATAACGTAATTTATACTTTGTGAAAATACCATAACAATTCTATAACAACTAATGATAGCAAATATTAGTTTTCACATGGAGTACAATTGGAAGTTATGGTTTAGAGAAATTTTCCAGCCGGAAAAAAATGATTGACCAATACGGGGCTATTTATAAACACCAATCAACTTTTAATTTATCCCAGATCTTTCTTACGTGTTGCTATTGCAGTTAGACATGAAATGTCAACAGACAAAAAAAAACAGGAATATTTTACAGTAAACTTTGTTGAAAAAGACATTCAATGTTAAAAGTATGCCCAATCAAATTTACATTTTGCCCTTGCAAATTAAATCATGATAACAGTGCTTTCCATTAAAGGTAATGGTGTATTGTGAATTTGTATAGGCAATGGCGGAATGAAGTACAGCATATACTTCCAGTCATGCAAATTTCATGAAGAAAATGTATGATTATTATGTATCCACAAAATTATTTGATTGTCGCTTTCGATTTTTACATGACACACTTTACGAAAGGCAAAATAATAATATTTTGTTAAGCAGTCTTCAATTAAAAGAATCATGCAAATCGCATGGAAAAACCCCAATTAAATCGACAAGGTGACTTTCCATCGAAGCGTTCACAATAGCTCTGATACACACCAAAAAAAATCTCAAAACACTGCAAAGAAATGTAAAACAGATTTCGCAAGTGTCCAATTCCACAATCATGATACCATTCTCGAGATATTTTCGAAAAGGGCTCCTATTTTTTTCCTCAGAGACATTACTCTGATATTTCGTCTAGATTGGGGGATTTTGTGGGGCGTCGGTGTCTTCCAGTTTCAATCTCAAGATTGTATTAAGTACCAGCTGGCAAAATTTTAGAATTATTATTCGGAACTGTGTTCGATATAATATTTCAATTTCCTGTTTAATAAAAAAATGGAACATTTTCTGATGTAATTCCAAAATTTAGCTCAAAATTATATATGTAGATCCGATACCATCCAGGTGGAATTACCAACCCGTTTGCTGTATGAAATGGGAATCAACTTTTTGTCGTCTGCTACTTATGTGAAGGCATGAAAATAATGAGGGTCTTTGGATGTCAAAGCAAATGCCCATCGTTTTTATCCTATTTTTGTTTTGTTTTATTTCTTTTGCAGCTATATTTCATCGGTTAACACAATAATTCAACCTGGTGCACTTTCGGGTCTTTCACAACTCGAGATATTGTGAGTAATACATAATGCAAACATCGTAATTTGTTGTAGTAGATTCACAAAGGTGCCGACCGGTCTGGAATACCGTATGCTTAAGATCAAGATGAAAAAAAAACACGCACGAGCTGAGTAAAAGCGAGAGAAAATAGGACAAAATATTTTAATTTCCTGCCATTCAGTTGCGAAGAGACATGCACATATCTCCGAAAGAACTATATATACCAGGAAGCAAAGTACTCGATCTTTAAAATATGTTGCACATGTAGAGCTTCACGAATGGTGAATTGAATATTAATGAAAATGACCCTTGTAATTATCTTTAACTTAAGAAAGAACAGAGGCATTTTAATTCCTCTAAAAGGGCGATCCAGTCAGCCATTCTTATGCAATCTTATTGAATATGTCTGATTTATATCATTTTGTTATATATATTTTTTTACTTGATGTATAACGTAAAATACAATATAATACAATACAATGATGAATCTCGAAAGAGTGCAAAATGTTCAGGATTTAAAGGAAAAACAAATTTTTCTTTTTTGTCAACACATTTTGGAAGAAAGAGCCACCTAGTTCTAATTTCAAAGCCCCATCAAACTAAATAATAATCACAAGACACAATAATTATCTTTACATCAATGAACGAGATTACATGTTTACATGTATACATTTTTACTTTATTTGGTGATTTATATTCACGAATCAAGAGGAAATTCAGCGATGTGGACTTCGTTGCGTAATTCCTTAGACAATTTTCACCTTGTTACTCTTCTCTAAAAGAAAGAACCAATAATAATTTCAAATTATTCAAATTCAGTTGTGTTACCTTTTAACAATACTATCTAACTAAATCACAAATCGTTTAATCATAATTTCTCTTTTGTAGGCATCTCGCGAGCCCGAGTTCTTCAGTGAATATCAGTGAATTGTCACCCCTTTCCCTATTGAGAAAATTGTGAGTTATAATCAAAATGGAATGGTGTACACTGACATCAAGAATGATGATGATAATGATGACGACGATGATGATGATGACGATGATGATAATGATGATGATGATGGCGATGTTGTTGTTGATGATGATGATGATGATGATGGTGGTGGTAGTGGTGATGATGATGATGATGATGGTGATGTTGAAGATGATGATGATGATGATGACGAAGATGATTATGACAATTATGATGGGTGATTATGGTGGTGGTCGTGGTGGCGGCGATGATGATTGATGTGACGATGATGATGAAGATGATGATGACGACGACGATGTTGGTAGTGGTGATGATGATTGTGATGACGATGGGGATGGTGGCGATGGTAATGATGATAATGATGATGATGATGATGATGATGATGATGGTGATGATGATGATGATGATGGTGGCGATGATGATGATGATGATGTTTATGATAATGACGACGACGTTGATGATGATGATGATGATAATTATTACTATGTTGATGATGAAGATGATGATGGTGGTGATGATGATGATGACGATGATGAGAATGGTGGTGGTGATGATGATGATGATGATGGTGGGGGTCGTGATGATGATGATAATGATGATGATGATGGTCATGGTGATGATAATTGTGACGATCATGATGGGTCATGATGGCGGTGGTTGTTATGATAAGGGTGAAGGAGAGGGGGAGGAGGGTAGAAGGAGAAGGAGGAAGAGATGACGGTGGTGGTGATGATGATGATAAAGATTTTTTTTGGGGGGGGGATTAAATAGTGTAAAGTGCATAAACTTTCTAGTTTAATTGAAATATTTACATTATTAATCGAAATCAAAGCAGTTTCTTGACAAGATTTACTTAAATTTTACAGAGCAGGGTACCATTACTTTGTATTTTTAAGCTTATAAAGTTGCACTTTCTTTCTTTGTGTGTATCGTTATATCATTTCTTTACCGGCGACTTCTTTCTACCAATTTCCATGACTTCTGTCTTTATCCCTCCCTCCTCCCTCTTTTTTCCCTCTCAAAGGATTATCAATGGAAATCGGATTCATACGATTGAAAATGAAACATTCTCAACATTGACTCGACTAACAGATCTGTGAGTATTATTAGAACAACTGAATTCAAGTAGTAAATCATTCGGCCAATACAAATCGATCACATGGCAATTGAAGTGACAGTTAGAATGATCATTCAAATGGTGTAATCGTAAATCACATTTTCATCTTGATATTTGCATATATTCCTAGCATGAATCATTTCTTGATGATTTGTTCGTCTCTATATCCGTTATTTTTTTTAATGTTTTTTCTTTCACATTGTTTTGATTTTGTATTCATTTTGTCATTATTCATTTGAACGACTATTGTTGATCGTTTATTATTTCATAGTGACCAATTGTTCATCTATAATTTTCACTAACGTAACAGGCGTTTAAACGCAAAGGCAATACCAAAATCATATTCTTTTCAGGCATGCACCCAGGATTTGATAATGGTGGGAGGGGAAGGAGGCAGCCAACTTGGTATGTAATCAAGCAAAGAAAAAGGGGGTCATCACCTCAAATTTTGCGATCCTCACCATGCTCACCAGAATGAGAGACAATGCAAAAATATAATTACTTAAAATTTTGAGATTTTGAGCAATTTTCAAGATTAATTACAGTCTAGATTTAAATTGGCATAAGTGTATATAACTGGGAGAATGGCTACATGTGAGTACGATATTCTTATATCAATTGCGATAAAGTCTCTCATTTTCTACTGGCAACTTGTAATTTCTAATCATCTCTGTTATTTTGGTATTCGTTTTTGTACAGGGACTTGAGAAACAACACAATCCATATAATCGAATCGGAAGCTTTTGCAAATACAACAGATCTTTTTAGTTTGTGAGTATTTCAGTTCATGTTTAGAATAACAATAAAGAGCTAAATTGCCAGATGCAATCGTCGTCGGTCTTACGAACCGGCAAATAGCTCATTCTCGGGCAAAAGCATGATTTAGAGAAAAATGCGTTTAAAGTTTTTACACTTTTCTGAGAAATGAATTCGTATGCTCAAAATCATTATATCTCTCCAACTAATTTCAGAAATGAACTAAACCACGGTTACATAATTGTCATAAGAGGGCGTAAGAGACAGGGAATTCCCAGTTTCAAATGATTAAGGTGATAAGGTAATGATAAGGTAAAATACAATGAAATGAGAAAAGTATTACTCTTCTCTTAAATCCATAAAGGTCGAAGAAAACCAAATTGGGAGATTTGCAGATGTAACAGTTTTTCCAGAATTTTGGTGTATCTGTTTTTAATCATATTTCTACGTTTCGCAAACTGTTTAAATGTAATGAAATAATACATTGATAGAATAAACATTAATAAAAAACTAAATAAAAGTTGAGTAAAATAAGCATTTAGATTTTCAAACGATGTAGTGTCTCTAATTATCTTGTCTATTATAGCCCTAAAGGCAGGGCCACGTGACATGCAGATCGAGGGCGCAAACTAGTCGCAAAGTGTCCGCGGCCATTTTTATTGCGAAGATTGGCTAAAAGTCTAACTTTAGTTTTTTTTTAAAAAAGTGGGCAAAGCCTGCTGGACGGGCGTTAGCCCGGGCAGCCCATCTCGACACTTGTTGAACATGTCACATGCCAGGATTGCGCGTATTTACTAAGATTTTAAACCATAATTGTTCGTGTTTTCTCCATCAGGAAACTGGAAAACAACAAAATCACCAAGATTCTATCTGGAACTTTCTCTGAATTAAGCCGTCTAGAAGAACTGTACGTAGCACAAAAAAGTAGATGAATGCGAAATGAGCTTTTTAATTTTAATTCTCAGAAAAGTTCACCTGTCTTTCCACTTATTATCATTATCATGAATTTATTATTATGAATGTATTATCATTGTTATCATTATCATTGTTTTTATTATTATTATTACTATTATTATCATTATCATTATTATTATTATTATTATTGTTATCATCAAAATTGTTATTATTAGTATCATTATTATTGTTATTATCATTATTATTATTATTATTATTATTATTATTATTATTATTATTATTATTATTATTATTGTTGTTGTTGTTATTATTGATATAGGGTACTGCATAATACCTTCTTTTATGTTGGAAAGTCAGATAAAGAGTGCAATCTAATGTATGTGTAGGATGAATATGTCATAGTTTTTTTATGCGAATATGGTTAAACGGTTACTCCAGGCCAAAAATAACTTGGTTTGATTAAAAGCGCAAAAATTAGACGAACATATCAAAAAAAGTTTGAGCAAAATCGGACAATAAATAAGAAAGTTATGAATTTTTGAAGGGTTTTTAAAAATAATTTAAATACTTATAATTTTAGCAAATTGGCAACTTTGCATCACGTGACATCAAATAGTGATGACGTAGGTGCGTCACTTCTCTACAATGGGTTTATTATATATCATTGCTTTTTAATCCGTCTTTTTAATCTTTAGAGAAAATTTTGTTGATGGATAATGTTCAACACATATCAAGCAATTATGTTCAAGAAATATATTTATTCAAAATAAGTTTTATATGAAAGATGAAATGATAAATTATGGAATAAATATGATTTTAATAAACAATAAATAAGGAGAAGATTTATTCATATAAAGAATTGCTCTAATTAAGAGAATTTGAATATTTTCAACATTAATTTAATGACGTATTTTGTTCCATCGATTTCAATGTTGCTATAAATTGATTGCATAAATATGAAAAATAATTTGTCAATAATCATTTTCTTTTATATTATATTGTTGTTGTACAATTTATCATGTATGTTATTGTTTTTCAAATCACATTTTCTTTTTTTGTATCATTTTGGTTATTGTAAATCCAAAGAGCATTCCTTTACCATAATTTACAGTAGTAAACATTAGTTTGCTTCCGTGCAAGCGTAATTATAACACAAAATACATATTTCTTATTAAACATATTGTTTATTAAAATCATATTCATTTACATAATGTTGTTATCTTTTGTTCGTAAACAATATTTCAGAAGGTATAATCACGAATATATATTCAACGAGATGAATTCCTTGAGAAAAGGAACTATTTTTGCGCCCAATGGCATTTAAACAGAACATTAAAAAACAAAGAGATAATACACTCACTCTAGAGAAGTGACGAACCTACGTCATCAACACGTCATGTCACGTGACCTGTAGTTACAAATTGGCCAAAAATATAACTATTTTGAAAATCTTAAGATATTTTTCAAATATTCATAACTTTTTTATTTGTTGTCCGTTTTCGCTCAAACTTTTTTTCATCTGTTTATCTGATTTTTGCGCTTTGAATCAGAGCAAGAAATTCTTGGTCCGGAGTCCTCCTTTAATAGATTTGGAACTGGAAAATCACTGAGAATAAAAGACTGTCTTTGGTTTGATTACTGTCGCACTAAATACATTATCGGTAACAACAACGTTTTGAGATTGGGGGGGCGATTTGGATGGGGTTCAGTAAAAGCATTTTTTTTTAATTTTGTGCGGATTGACTAAAATTTATAATCGTAATTGTTTACCTTTTTTCCATCAGGAAACTGGAAAACAACAAGATCACCAAGATTCTATCCGGAACATTCTCTGGATTAAGCCGACTCACAGAACTGTACGTAGCACAAAAGTCGATGAGTGCCATATGTATCTTTAATTCTCAGAAAATTCACAGGTCATTTCACTTATATTGATAATAGTATTTGGTACCGTATAAGACCTTGTTTTATGTTCGAAAGTCATATGAAGAATGTAATTATTCTATATATATATGATAAATAATATATGCGAATACGGTTAATAAATTTGGAACTGGAAAAATCTACTAAAAAGAATGCTTTTCGTTTTATGATTGTCGCAATCAATTATAATGAGCATGTTTTCCTATAATACAGGACTTTGCATAATAACAATATTGGATTGGTTGAATCGGAAGCTTTTCGAGGACTATCAAGTCTCGTGTTGCTGTAAGTATTTTAGTTCATATTTGTAAATCAGTCGAGTGAAAGCTCAAATAAAGTTTTGATAAAAGCGAATATATTTGTCCCCGAATTTTGTCTTCAAATCTAAATAAAATAAAATATAATATCATGAACATATTGCACAAGAGCTCGTGTGAAAATGAATAAGTTTCGGTCATGCTATAACCAAAAATATACAAAATACGGTATCTCGGGTACCCCGAGACTGAATCAAATATTTCAATTCTTGATAAAGGATACATTCTCATGCACAGAATTTGATGAAAATTTCAGAATTTAACTTTTGTGTAAATTACCTTTTTATTATTCTTCTGTCAAATCTCGGAAATACCTGATAACAAAAAATATATTACAAGGGAGGGCGCTAAATATGTAAATTTTAAAAAGTAATCACTTCGAAAAATTTTGAACTGGAAAATCACTAAACGTTGGTTTCGGTTTTATGATTGTAACGTTTTGAAATGGGGGAGAGGGGGGGGGGACAATTGGGATGGGTTCGGTATAAACATTTATATACATTCCCATGTCAGGCTTGCGCGTATTGACTAAGATATTACATCATAATTGTATGTGTTCTCTTCATCAGGAAACTGGAAAATAACAAGATCATCAGGATTCTATCTGGAACATTCTCTAACTTAAGCCGACTAGAAGACCTGTACGTAGCACAATAGTTCAGTATGATATATACGTGAAGTGAAATAGATGTATTTTTAATTCTCATACAAGTTCACTGGCCCGTTCACTTGTATCAATACGTAGTTTAAGCAATGAATACGGAAGGGCCGATCAGGACGTTATTTCTCAAGCCCGTTGAAATCTAGCGGGCTAGATTTTCCCGCGCTTTAGAAATAACGTCCTGATCGGCCCTTCCGTACTCATTGCTTAAACTCCGTATTAATAATATGGAGTACTGTATAATACCTTATTTTACGTTTGGAAGTCATATACGATGAATGTTATCTAATGTACCCTATATGTAGAATAAATATATTATGTATAACAATTTTCATGCGAATACGGTTAACAAATTTGGAACTGGAAAAATCTACTAGGAAAAAGGTTTCATTGGTCATTTAACTATAATGAGCACTTTTTTGTAATACAGGACTTTGGGTAACAACAACATTCGGATGATTGAATCAGAAGCTTTTCGAGGATTATCAAGTCTCATATTCCTGTGAGTATTTTGGTTTATATTTTTTTCAGAGTTACTTTTCAGCCGCATGCGCGCAAGTTACCAAGAGTGCATATGGAAGCAAGGGCTCGTCAGAAATGCGAATATACGCCATGTCGTAACTTGAATCACGACATGGCTGAATTATTTGGGACAGGTCATAATTCAAATTGTTATAAGTCATAAGTCATGATTAATTATGACTTGTCGTAATTTGAATTAGGGCATATAATAAATTTGCGTTTTGTAGGTCGTGTGCTTCCATAGTGCGTTTGCCAGTAGATGTCCGCTTAAAGGAAAAAAAA
>BQKZ01006997.1:27988-46141 GCA_036244855.1 Temnopleurus reevesii | reverse complement strand
CCCCCCCCCCCCCAAATAAAACAATCCCCTTACTACTCAGTAGCCCCCTCCCAATGCTGAGCATGTTGTTATCATAGATGGAACTATTAGACCCCTTTCTTCGACACTTCTGAATCTGGAGAGAATACAGTGATTTTTTCTAAACTCATTTTGCATAGCTTTTCATTTTCACTTTACTATGAACACCTAGGGGAAATATCTTTTTTCCCTCCTATCAATCAAAATCGCCCTTTTTTCTGTCTAAGATATTAGGCGATGTGAACAAGGAAATAAAGCATTGTGTAGAGATGGTTGAACCGTTATTTATGACAGAAGTCTTGCAATATGTTAAAGGGTCAAGAAGAGGCTTCATTCTACGTAACAGAACTAGCACTTAGATTTGGTCATTGATTTTTTTTTTCAACAAGGCTATTAAAGATATTGCTGATTACCTCAAATGCTATATAAACCCTAACTTGTAGTATTCTTTAAGCTGAAGATGAGGTGCGGCCACTTCGAAACATGTTCTCATTAAAAAGTTGTGTTTTCTTTGTTATACTATTATTTAAATTCATATTGTGTCGCTCTTTTGGAAGTAAAGGTATTGTATTTTAGAAAACCTGAAGTGGTTTTTGAACGGTCATGGCTAGTAAATACACAAACTTGTAAGATATGATGTACTGTACCTCTATCACCATGTTTGTGATACATCATATCTCATTTGTATGAACCTGAAAATATTTGAAGATTTTTAGACTGAGTCTTGATTCTATGGCCAGATTTACCACAGACTGCAACCTATGTGTATATATGCAGGTGTCTTGTTTTATTCTTTATTCGGCAAATTCCAAACAGAAACGGTCTACAGGCTAACCTTGTTATATAGAGCACTGATATAACTAGATCTCATTATAACAAGATAGTTTTCCTGGTCTCAACTCTTTGTATTTTATTGTATTTTGGCCCTGATATAACAAGGTTTCGATATAAAGAGATAATTTCTCAGGTCTCAAGGACCTCGCTGTAACGAGGTTTGACTGTATTTGTTTTAAACGTGGCCTTGCTACCGTGTTCAGACAAGTCCCCCCTTACCCCAACCCTTCACAGCTATAGATTTAGCCCATGACTAATCGGACAGACGTGGGAAACCAGCTAGTTGCTAGGTAATGTGGTGGGTTCTGTTTAACAAGATTTGTGCGCATATCCTGTATCGGAATGCTTTAGCTCGACAATAGGAATTCAAGGGAACACCTCGGGATACCTCAAAGGGGTGTTAAAGGTAGAAAACTACATTTTGCACACATTACAGTTAAGCTTACAACTTGTTGTGAACCTGTACCTCGGATATGCCAAAATAATAACCTCTATGAAGTATTTTGGTCGAATGTAGTCCAGAATATGTTATTATGATAAAAATCTAAAACTATCATAATTCATCTTCACACCAATGGTATCGCGATACTCCAAGCGCATTACCACATACACACACAATCTGGTAAGAGCACGTACAGTATGCACTTCAATACACTGCCACATCATGCGGAAATTGCACTGAGAGTGACTCTTGCGATATTGGTCAACGAGCGGTCAACGGTCGTTTTGAATGTTAAACGCATGTTGAGATATTTGGCCGGCTGCGAAAGTCAAGTATATTGTTAAAATAACTTTGAAATACATCTATTGTAGCCATCTTCGAGCTTACTTGATTGGCGATAAATTATGATCATTTGTTCCCTCTATCATAACACTAAATTCTTGGAATGTCAGATTTTAGCTCACAAAAGTAGTATTCTATCTTTAAGGGATGACTGGGAAAGAATGGAACCACTAAAGTAATTGCTCATTGAGATTAGATGACATGATGTAAAACTCTTGGCTAAGTATGATGGATATTCTTTTCGCTAAAGATTCGATACCATGCTCACCCATTTTGCTGATGAAAGTAGAAATCATCTGTTCGTCTGAACGAATAGACCAACTTTGCCATGCTAATAATCCTATTTTTGCCAGTTGCACAGTGAATTCTGGTGGAACTATTAACCATAATGTGAGGGGACATCTGAAAGGCCTATATGTATGATGGAAATGAAAATCAACCATATAGCATTTTTATGTAACACATTAATCAAATCATTATTTTAGCAATTATGATATGGAAGCTGTAATTCAAATGTTAATTTGAACCCAAAGATTTAGATTGATGTTTCTTGCAACAATGACATTAAAAACTTGTAACATAGTTTGCTTTTAGCACATAAATATACACTAAAATAAATGCCAGCTTTAATATTTCTTTATGACTTTTTGCAGCCAATCTATCTACTGGGTCATTAACCACACACTTGTAAAGAGCGCAATTCTTGTTTCTCATAGCAGTTTTGACTGCAAATAAAACATTTTTTTCTTCAAATTCAATACTCTTTATCTTTAATTTTCTGGTTTTCCAACCATAACTCTCAGCCCAGCTTGACTAGATCACAGACAGTTAATGTTCGGCAGACCTCTTTTCGGTGGAAGTTTCATTTTCCATGGCGATTCTACTTTGAGTTCCGCAAGGTTATCGGCCCTTGCCACGTGACCATTGGATCGAAAAATAAGAACAAGAACAACAAAAAGCAGAAAGAAAAAGTAAATATTTTTCAAAACCAAAAAAAAAGAGAGAATGGAATGCTAGTCATGTGTAATCCCTTTGCATGTAGGATAGTACAGTTACAACCTCTACGAAAAAAATCTGTTTATAAAATGTGATTAGTACTTATAGTGGCCATTTACACTGTAATATGATGTGTAACTTCTTCCATTTAGATTACGGTTAAAACAGAATTGGCTTTTCCCGCCTCAATTACCCCCTTGCAGTATTGTTAAAGACATACCACACAAAGTGATAAATTTTCCTACCTGGAAATTATTTCCAGACGAATAACGATGGAATGAAGATAGAAAAATCATACTTTTACTCAAAGACAAGATTTTTTTTATTGTCTGATATCAAATCTACCAGTTTTCAGTTATTTGAATTCTCATCAATTTGTTTTAAAGAATTTAGACTGCATTGAAAACTAACTGATTATCTTATCTATTCCTTTGCTCTTTCAAAATTGCGATCCAGTTATGCAGTATATGGAGTTTAAACTATATGTTATAGCATTTGACAATAATTTTGTGAGACTTTTGTTTCTGTTCACGTTTTAATAAAATGAATCAAATTGATAAGGGGAAAAGTAATGCAAAAGAATATAGTAAATAATAATTGTAAAACTATGATCATATAGCACACATCATTTCTTTGACAAGTGTCTTAATTTGCTTTATAGGAGAACTTTTATAAATTGTTGTATCTTTATAGATCCTTCTATGTTTCAAATCAGGTGATCTCCATCTCCTCAAATTGGTTGAATATTTTCTTTGAATAGTACTGTATTGTCCGTGAAGTCCATGAGAGGAACAATAAAACTAAGATTGACAATTCCAAAATTTGGTGATGATTCAGTAAAAACTAGTATATGCATCAAATGTTCCATTATTTATTAAGATTCCCTTAGTATTTTTATTTTCAAAATAAATGACATAGGATTCAGACATACATGTACATGTACGCGTATTCACATGTTTAAGGTGCCAATTTGGCTTGCGACATGAAAATATATATTTTTTTTGCAGTAGGATGATCACATGACTAGCATTCTAAGTACTGATTGGTTAATTTCTGCCTGGTTTTGCATCTTGAGCATCTTTATGAATGGCCAAATTTTTCTAACAAAAATACAACTGACAAGAATTATGGAAAATGCACTAAAATTGCAAGAATTATTAACTGAATGTTATTTTCTTTTCTTTTTATCAATATATATATTTTTTTTCTTTATTTTGTTGTCTTATTTCAATTTATTTGATTATTGAAAATTGAAACCTGAAGGATTTCTACAGGAAAAGGGTCTAGATTTTGTCCTGCTGGAAAACCTTTCTTTGTGCTCATTCGTTAATACTCTTTTATCTGTTCTCTCTTCTTTAAATCATAGATTTTCTGTAATTTCTATCTTCCAATATATGGTATTATTATTATTATTATTTATTCAGCCATCAAAATTGTTTCAATTAGTAAAAATCATAGGTTTATCATAACCAGTGTAGGTTAGCAGAAGCATACCAGTCTTCCAATCTTTATTTTAGGACTTCATTTCAAAGTTAGACATAGATTCACAAATTTTGGTGGATTTTCACAAAGTCAAGAATTTGTTCTATTGAATAGGCGGGTTTACTAATAGATGCAAATTTTATGCATACCTCTAACACAAAGGTTGTTCTTGACAACCCGAAAGCTTGCCCGAGGCTTGCCCGACATAGCAACAAGTAATGTATGCAAACTGGATTCCTAGTATTGAAGTCTTATTGTTATCAACCGGTCTATGGCATGCCAAGTAACTACGTTAAACGCACATAAATTTGAATATATAAGTAAACCCGCTTATTGTAGTGAATGATAGAAGTTCAATATTTTGTAATATATGCTCAAAATGATTTTTATAGATCCTAGCCCTTCAACAATCTTTGGATCTGTTTCATGAAGGTGTTTGTAGATCTACACACAACTTTCTGATCGACTGGTTACCCTTTCCTGCTCTTAGTGATAAATCTTGTTGCTGGATTACGCCTGAGAAAGGGTCACCAGTCGTTCGTAGAATAATTTGGTAGGTAATAAGAATGATGAAGTGTTCTTGTATATCGCAATTGACGACCGCCGGGTCTCTCAATTTGCTTAGCTCAGCCTTATTAACGCATGACCCCGGAACGTTTTTTATGAAAGTTCTCTAATGAGTATTTTAGTCATTACTTAATAAAAGATTCAATTCAGTTCAATTTTATTTCATTCAGAATAAATAAGTACGTACATACCTTATAGGGTAAAGAATATATAACATGTAAATGAATGAGGAGATATCTTGGAAGATAAGAGTCATATTAGCTGCTGCTACCAGATATACAGTACATACTGTACAATGTACAATATCAAAACAAATAACTAAGATTAATAATATATGTATAGTAGAGATAAAAGAGTTATAACGATAATTGAACAAACAAATAAACATCTAATAGGACCTCTAATACAAACCCTAGACAAACATGACAAAACTGAAGAGCCTGATGAAAAATTCATACATACATGTACAGTGTACTTTAGTAAAAAGAAGTTGCTTTAAGTTATTTTTTTAATATATTTAGAGATGGACTTGTTTTTAATCCTTTAGGTAAGTCATTCCAAACTTTTGGTCCTTTATAAAAATTGAATTTAGGCCAGCATTGGTTTTGAAAATAGGTAAATAGAAATTATGTGGATTTCTCATTTTGTAAGATCATTTTGTACAACAGCAATTGTCATGCTGCAGAATACTGTACAATTATATGGTGCACGAGTGTACTGAACAATCCTGGAACTGTTTGGTTCTGTTGAGGACTGTGTGTTCTAATATCACCCATCTCTGCGCATTATCTTGTCTTGAACATACAAGGACTAAACAACACTCAACCACAGAGTCTGATACTCCTCTGATTGTGCATACCCCTCTGATCTGAAAGCCTCCACACAGCAGCGCAATCGGACGGGCATCAGACTCTGGTTGAGTACTGTGTAAACACTGTGTTCAGGACTAGTGAATGAGTAGAGATGGGTGCTATTAGAACACAGAGTCCTCAACTGGATAAGTAAGTGCTTTGATCTCAATAAATCCTGGTGAGTAAAGTGATCTACATTCTATCTCATCACCTTGTTCGCAAGTTAAGTGCCTCAAGACAGGCAGTTGTTGCGGATTTCGTATGACTCTCTTGAAGGACTGACTAACAGTGTTTATGAATCTCTATCCTTACCCTTGAAGGGCAGGGGAATCTTGCTGTATTCCTGTTTCCTGGTGAGGAGGGAAAGTGTTCATGGCTGTGAATTTAAGGTTCTCTTAAGTCTCAATTCTTAATAGCTCGGCTTCTTAATTTTGCCCTTGGCTTGACCCTATGCTTGTGCAAATTTCTTAGCTTTGATCAATTTCCTGGTTATTGTTCTTTGTCAGCTGTCATCCAGTCTTTTTTTGGTTGTCTGTTCTTTATGTATATCAGAAAGAATGGTTGAAGATCTAGTGATATGAATAATAATTTTTTTGAGAACACATAAGATGATGTGATAGGTTTCCCTGGGGCAGCACCCCCTCCCCCATTTGCTCTTTTTCCTTTTTGCGTGCTTGTCAGGTCATTTTCGACCCCTTTCTCCTGTTTGGGAGTGATTTTTTTATTCGTTGTAAGGTCAATGGCAACCTCTGTTGACAAATTCTGGATCCACCCCTGATGTATCATACAGATTGTCCTACATGTATGCAAGGCACTGAAGGAAGATTCACTAAAGTGAGGTCGGAAGTGGTGCGGGTGTAATTCGATGTATTCAGATAAAGCAGAAGCAAAAAACAGTAAAAGATTGTTGGAAATTGGAGTGGAAGAAAGAGTGGGGACGGGGCAATCTTTTGATCAACAATTTTTTTATGTATCTACATGTACCTATTATAGATCTGTTACACTGCCCTCCATTCTATCTGTGAATAAGGTATCTACATTGGTTTGAATCGTGCAGCTTTTGTGCTGCACTGTGTGTGTGGGGGGGGGTGTGGATATGGTACAAAATTAAAGCTACAGGTTTGTACAAAAATGGGTGCCAAATTTTCATGTGAAGACCCTCCGCCATTTTGCTTGTCAGGTCATGAAAAAGTATCATCTAGACTCACGACTGGATAAAAGGCTATCCAGGTTGTGAAATTATGGGTACTACTGTGATCAAAACATGCCTTATGATAATTAGATGAGAATTTTAGGAGTTAGGTTTCCTATAAAGGTTCTTATTTCTCTCAACTTGTTCATGCTGCCAGTGGGATGAAAAGGCGATCATCAAGAATCATTTGGACACTTTGGTCAAGGTAAGAATAAGGCTCTCGGACTTTGGAATGAATCTTTCAGATAGTACTCAATACTCTTCTTAACTTGCATTAAATGGATCATCAGTTTGTAGTCTTCAGTAATTCCCAAGTTCGTTGGCATGCAGGGCTTTCGTGATGAATTCATGATGCATCAATGATGAAAATATTTTCATGTCTCCACATTTCCATATTTCATTTGAGAATTTCCATCAATATAATTTTCCAAGATTTTTTCTGGCATTTTTATAAAAAAAATGAAAATCAAGATTTATTACCTGTACCACCTAACTTGCTGCTAGTATCGTCTCAAATTGAAAAACAAAATGTTCAATTTATGTTCATATTTTGCGCATTTTCATAGGGCATAAGAACAATTTGAAAGAAATATCATATAAATAGCGAATTTTAATGTACAACAGGGAGGAACTATGTAAATGTTGAAAAAAAAAATGACTCTCCTTTTTATTCCTCTTAATTGGCTTTTCTATTTCACTTCTTCTCTGGATTCCTTCGTCATGTCTCCATATTAATATTTCCTCCTTTTTTCTCAAAATTGTGACCTTGTTCTTTATCTCATCCCATCCCTCCTCTCTCTATCCCACTTTTCTATCCGTTCTGCTCCATTCCTTTAATATCCCTTCTTTTCACTCTCTCCTTCTTTCAGATATGCTTGTTCACTATCCACTCATTATAATTGTGACTCTTTTTCTTGGATTAAATATGAGTTTTGACTTCCATCTGTGCTTGTGTTGTATACTTTTGGGGGTGGGGGCCCTGTCAGCATTCAATTGGTCCCAACATGTGCATGCGTATGTGATAGCATGAGCATTTTGTAGTTGTGTTTGTTTTTTGATGGATTTGTGTATATTTTTCATTGATCCCATATTCGTTATTATTTTTTAAGTTAGTTTGAAATTATTTTTAAACTTTAAAAATTTTACAAACTTACATGAATTGGAAACAACAGAGTACTATTGCACGAAACTTTTTCCTTGTGATGAAAATATCTGGCGAAACTTTTTTTATCAGATGTTGTCTTTCTTGTACAGATGTTAAATTATATGGCAGGGTTGTTTTGTTTTCTTCCAGATTTTATTTTGATGGCAAAAAGTTTTTTTGCTACAGTCCCCTTGAGTTGTAATCTAAAACTGTTCCAATTTTCTCCATAAAAACAAACATCTTGAATTCTTTTGATTTTGAATGATGGTGTTTTGGGGTAGATTGTACGATACTAAAATAATGTAAATTTGAACTATACATCATATAAAGAGATGGAGATTTTAGATTTACCAGTCCTGTTCTTGATTTAATTAGATAAGATTTGATTTTCATTTCAATAGCACTCAAAATAAATAAGATTCTGATTTAATATCAATTTAACAATAAAGAAATGCCTTCAAAATGTACACTTCTACATGACAATATTTTGATGTGAAACAGCCGACTATTCATGTTAAAAGTACAAAGGGACATGCCAAAGAAATCAGAGCTTGTAGTAGTATACATATGTATGATGCAGTATGACACTTCATTAGATATTGATTCATGAAAACTGTGGCACTCAATCTTTCTCTTTCATATCAGCCAATTTACAAACTTTTCAGAGCATTATCAAAGTAAACATTTTCTGCTGTAATATGCCTCCAGAGGTTAGGTCACATACATGTAGGATAATGAAATGTACGCCTGGATATCGTTTCCATGGCAACAGTGATCCCATTGACGCAAATGTCGAGTTTCAATCATATGCAATACATGAGTCATGTTGTGATGTGTTTTGTACTTGATGTGGCTTAGAATTTTTCCATATTTGGGATTGTTACGAGCAAAGAAATTATTTAAATTGATTCAATGAGATCATATACATGTAGGATGCCCCTTATGAAACAAAAGTACAGAATTCATTGGCCAAGGAGATTGCTGTGTGGTTTAGAAGTATATGAAAACACTACAAATGCAAACCTATTTTCAGTTGTCTACTTCCACATATTGGTGAAACACCACTGACATTCGTTAAAGTTTTGGGATTGAACGGAGCAAGAAATTATTTAAATTGATTCAATGAGATCATGTAGGGTGCCCCTATTAAACGAAAGTAAAGAATATATTGGCCTAGGGACTTTCTGTGTGGTTTAGATGTATATATTAAAACACTACAAATACAAAACTATTTTCAGTTGTCTACTTCCACATATTGGTGAAAAATCACTGACATTGGTTAAAGTTTTGGGATTGCACGGAGCAAGAAATTATTTAGATTGATTCAATGAGATCATATAGGGTGCCCTATTAAATGAAAGTAATAAAAGAATATATTGGCCTATATAGGGACTTTCTGTGTGGTTTAGATGTATATGAAAACACTACAAATAAAAAACTATTTTGAGTTGTCTGTACATGTGTCTTAAAACTGAAAACTTCTTCCACATGTTGAAGGTTGGCTAAAGTTTGAATAAAGTCATGAACACATTATGGCCATTTTAAAGCGAAAGACCAGTTTTGGGAGGAGGGCGCTTCAGATATTTAACTAGTTTGCGAGCTGCAGTAAAATTATTACCATAATTCAGTTTTGCAATAGTAAATTAGAGCATGTTCATAGTTTGTTTGAATGAAATCGACCTAGAAATGGCTTAATTATCGCACAATAAAAAAACCTGCTGCGGTCGTACTTCCTCACAGAACATGCTTCACGTACAAAATGAACGCGAACTCACACACCGCAGACAATACCACCGATCGCACCGCCCATTTCAGGCCGACGCTCCCCGTGCTAAAGCACTGAGCACACCGTAGGAACAATGGCGGATTGACCTGTTTGACGTAAAATACACAGAATACGAGCAAAAATGTACTCCTAATATCCTACATAGATATATTTAGGCATGTTAAGCAGCTTGTGAATACATCAGCTCGTTTAACATCACTTTCTGCATCCTGGTCATAACGAATCTATACCTTTAAGGTTGGCTAAAGTTTGAATAAAGTCAAGAACACATTATGGCCATTTTAAATAATGATAATAATAATAATTCATTTGATTTAAACACTCCTGCTCTCTAGTTACCTATTCAGAGGCGCGGACGGATAAAGAAGAAAGGAAGCTAATATCATTTATTAATTATTATTAATCATTAAAATCATTTATGCCTATATCGGCAACCTGTTCATAGTGACGACCTTCTACATCTCGGGCCAAAACTGTGGAATAGCCTTCCCCACTTCATTAGGAGAGCAGAGACGCAGTCAACCTTTGAGTCCTACCTAAAGACCTATCTGTTCCCCACTACCCTGTCGTTAAAAGAATAACCAAATTGTACCACCACTGGGAGTTCTTGGACTGAAAGATAAACCATAGCACTAATTAGGACATTGAAATCTGTGAGACATTATTTTTTGAGTAATCAAGTGCCATGAGCGCCCAGCTGTGGCGGGGACCGGCGATATACAAGAGGCCATCATCATCATCATCACCTTTCTATGATGATCATCAATGATGTATGTTGTTTCTATCGATGTAGATAAATTGTTTTAAGAGGTCCCCTCTCTGGAATTGCAGCTTGACTTTCTGTTTCATTTTTGTACCTATACTATAGGCAGGTTTGGTAGCAATAACTGGCATCTGCATGTTGTGCATGTTTTGGAATATTGTTTTGTGTTTGATGTCTCATCTGCATCAGAATATTGAAGCATGTTGCCGTCCTCACTGGGATTCATAAATGAATGGTTCTCCAGAATGGTGTAAGAAAGATCTCTCAGGGCCATCATAGGCTAGCTGTCATTGAAGGGGTTGCAAATGGGAACAATGATTTCCTGACGAACAAACAAAAAATACCCAAAACAAAACCTCTCTGTTGTGCATGTATAAAATTACAACTCATTATAAAAAGGTTTGAAGAGGCTCGTGATTTTGGAGTTGAAGGCAATAAATTACAAAGAGACAGGACTAGAAAATGTTGGTACATGTATCTTGATGTGAGGAGTCTCAATTGCGCTGTTTCTTGATCCATTTACAATCTTGGGGCATAATATTAATTGTATTTTCTATCTTGTTTTGCCTCATTCCATTATGGTTTCACTCGATTGTGACACTTTTCCAAACAACTAAATATTCTCTATGACCTTTGACCTTCGCAGACTGGAGCTCCACTCAGTGAGAGTGATAGTGACGAGGAGGTCGGCGGGCGGGGCCAACAATCACCACAATTACCTCCGCATCTGGTTGGTTCGTTAGAGAGAACGACGGCCCGCCTCTTCCCAGGGCGAAACATCATTCAGGCAGGGTGGTGCGTTAAACAAGGCGCAGTGGTAAGTAAACTGATATACTGCAGTTTGCCATTTGTTCTTTTATAATTGTACTAGTCAGTTGGCCAATTTGAATTATACTGTGTGTATTAATAAATAATAATGAAAATAATTATACATTCTTACTAGCTAACTTTATCAGTTGTCCCTAAGCGCTCTCCAATGTAGCATAATTACCTTGGCTTTAGCAGTGCAGCTTCAGCAGTAGTGCACTGCAGGTAAAAAATTCCTGCCAGGTACCCATTTACCTCACCTGGGTCGAGTGCAGCAAAATGTGGATGAATTTCTTTGGATGGAATTTGAACCTGCGACCCTCTGGTTGGAAGGCAAAAAGTCTAAACCACTACACCATGATGCCTCGTATTGAGGGAGTTGGGTCGCACATGTATTAGTCCCACAGATTGTAAAATTTGTAAACAAGTGTCAGACAAGAGAAGAGTGATTTTATGATTTTGTTCTGAATGACTCTGTCTAGACGTAACAGAATACCCAATCTAATCTCTGTCTATAATTGATGTAATGATGTCATGAAAGATGATACAATTTCATGAGACTTTTTACTGATCAAGAAAATTAATTTTGGACATTTTTTCTCAGACAATCTTAGACAGGACATCCATAGGAGTACTGTTATGAAAATTAATGTTATTACTCTCATACATGTACATGGCATTATGAAGTTTGATAGGATCAATTTGTATTAATTACTGTCGATTAACATTATAATGTTCCACTGTATGCAACATCGTGCTTTCTCAGTATGATATCTGTACTGAGGAAAGGATTGTGAATATTTGGATTGTTTGAGTATAAAATCATTTAGATACTATTTTATGGCAGGTTGTTTTTAAAAATAATTTTTGTTATGCTTTTGGTTTTAAGTGCTCTACTGGAGAGTCTAATTTTAGGTTGCCTGCTGATCAGATTCTACTCTCAGAAATATGTCATTGTAGTGTTGCATGTATCTCACTTGACTTATTTGTATTTTTGTTGTCTCTCTCCAGAGGAAGAGTTGGAAAAGGAGATATTTCATTTTGGATGATCTTGGCATTTCATACTATAAATCAGACCAGGTAAGAAATGTGAATTATAGCTCACATATTTCAGTAGTATCTTTTTCCTCCTCCTCTTCTTTCTCCTCATTTCTCTCCTTCTATCTATTTTTCTCTTTCTCCCAACTCTCCTCCCCCTCCTCTCACTCTTCCGCCTCCTCTATCTCTTCCCTTCTCATTTGCCTCCTCCTCCCTTTCTCCATCCTGTTATCTCTTCCTCATTGTCTATGTCCCTCTTGTTCTTCCTCTCTTTCTTCCACTTCCCCTCCTCTTTCTTCTCCTCTTTCTCTTTCTTACCCCTTTTCTTTCTCCCCTTTTAAAATGAGAAAACAATAAGAATTATATGTAAATGTACCACTAACAGAGGAGAGTGCACAGAAGAAACTCGTGTTATGACTGATATTTGAATGCTATGATTTTTGGATGACCTTGGCATTTCATACTATCAATCAGACCAGGGGCCTGTAACACAAAGAGATACAATACATTTTGCAATTTATCGCATCTCTTTAGAACACATTTTACCATAGACTTGCAATTAATATTTATTGTAAGTTTAATTGCATCTTTTATGTTACAGGCCCCAGGTAAGTAGGGCAAATTTGAATAAAAGATATTTCAACAATATGTTCCTCCTCCTCCTTTTCTTCCTTTCTTTTACCCTCTTTTTTTATCGTCTTCTTCTCTTTACTATAATTCCCTTTCCAATTTCTTCCGCTGTTCCTCATCCTTTTACGCTTCCTCATCCCTCTTCTTCTCCTGCATGTACCTATTTTTCATACATGTAGTAAGGAAACAACCAAAATAATATTTACCAATAGTAATAATAATAATAATAATAATAATGATAATAATAATAATAGATGCAATTTATATAGTGCATGTATCCACTCTGCTGAGTGCTGAAGGCGCTTTGCATTATTATTACCCTGGCTTTAGCCCGACGTACACTAGCGCACATGGCATTTCAAGGAATAAATATTCTGTGAAATAATAATAATAATAATGAAAATAATAATAATAATAATGATGATAATAGTAATAACATTTATAGGACGCTTGATACCAGTGATTGAAAGCATTCAGGTGGACTGATTAAAATATAGACTAACACATCATCTTTGCACTAATAAATAGAAGATAGTGCACATACGATGTGATGCAAGTTGAACGCTGTTTCATGCGTCAGAAGGAAGTTGACTATTCACTACACCAGGATATGAGATGGCGTAAAATTTTACACTTCAATATTTTGAAACTTTAACATTCATGTCATAATCCCTAGAAGCTTTTTTACTTTCTCTATAATTTTCCTATTTGCACTATCACGTTTCCCATATTGCCCTCAAGTTACATGTATCTGATTTTGCATAAAAAAATGTAAAGTTAAAATCTGGACACACTTATTGCTTGAAGGTTTCACTCTTGGATGAATGATGAGAACATGAGATGACTGTACCTACATTTTAAATTTCAATCACATGAGAACATGAGAACATGCTCATCGAAACATCGAGAGTGGGTAGGGTCTTCTTAGGACCACTCACATTTCCAAGAAAGATAACTTGTTGTACCTTGAAGCCTTCTCTTCATTTAGATACACCTCGTGGGTTCTCATTTTGGTTCTCATCCTTTCTTATCACCTTTCTTAACAGGAGAAGCTTCCCATCAGAATGATTCCAATCAAAGAGATATCATCATGCAAGATAGCAGAACATGGGTTTGTATTCCAGTAGACATAATATTAATTCCTCGTTTTGTATTTTAATAGTTTTAACTCTAATCATGCTAGGGACTGAGGGAACCAACCCTCTCAACCTTTTTGCGCGGTATTACGTTAATGCTAATAACTATTGTTGAGGCAGGTCAGTACGTTAAACTTTCAAGTATCTCACAAATTTTTAGACCATTTTTTTTTCATTTTTATGGATTAAATGTATTAAAAATGTACTTTTTAGGACTATAATAATGTCACCGACAAAATCAATTTAAATCAATAGAAATAATAAAGTGGAAAAAACGAGGAAATACATGGGAAATTCACCTGATACGCTGTTTGCAACAATTCTAGAAGTATCTTTACCCCCAAATCAGCAAATTTTCAGCTTCAGTAAGTGATANCTTCCTCCTCCTCTTCTTTCTCCTCATTTCTCTCCTTCTATCTATTTTTCTCTTTCTCCCAACTCTCCTCCCCCTCCTCTCACTCTTCCGCCTCCTCTATCTCTTCCCTTCTCATTTGCCTCCTCCTCCCTTTCTCCATCCTGTTATCTCTTCCTCATTGTCTATGTCCCTCTTGTTCTTCCTCTCTTTCTTCCACTTCCCCTCCTCTTTCTTCTCCTCTTTCTCTTTCTTACCCCTTTTCTTTCTCCCCTTTTAAAATGAGAAAACAATAAGAATTATATGTAAATGTACCACTAACAGAGGAGAGTGCACAGAAGAAACTCGTGTTATGACTGATATTTGAATGCTATGATTTTTGGATGACCTTGGCATTTCATACTATCAATCAGACCAGGGGCCTGTAACACAAAGAGATACAATACATTTTGCAATTTATCGCATCTCTTTAGAACACATTTTACCATAGACTTGCAATTAATATTTATTGTAAGTTTAATTGCATCTTTTATGTTACAGGCCCCAGGTAAGTAGGGCAAATTTGAATAAAAGATATTTCAACAATATGTTCCTCCTCCTCCTTTTCTTCCTTTCTTTTACCCTCTTTTTTTATCGTCTTCTTCTCTTTACTATAATTCCCTTTCCAATTTCTTCCGCTGTTCCTCATCCTTTTACGCTTCCTCATCCCTCTTCTTCTCCTGCATGTACCTATTTTTCATACATGTAGTAAGGAAACAACCAAAATAATATTTACCAATAGTAATAATAATAATAATAATAATAATGATAATAATAATAATAGATGCAATTTATATAGTGCATGTATCCACTCTGCTGAGTGCTGAAGGCGCTTTGCATTATTATTACCCTGGCTTTAGCCCGACGTACACTAGCGCACATGGCATTTCAAGGAATAAATATTCTGTGAAATAATAATAATAATAATGAAAATAATAATAATAATAATGATGATAATAGTAATAACATTTATAGGACGCTTGATACCAGTGATTGAAAGCATTCAGGTGGACTGATTAAAATATAGACTAACACATCATCTTTGCACTAATAAATAGAAGATAGTGCACATACGATGTGATGCAAGTTGAACGCTGTTTCATGCGTCAGAAGGAAGTTGACTATTCACTACACCAGGATATGAGATGGCGTAAAATTTTACACTTCAATATTTTGAAACTTTAACATTCATGTCATAATCCCTAGAAGCTTTTTTACTTTCTCTATAATTTTCCTATTTGCACTATCACGTTTCCCATATTGCCCTCAAGTTACATGTATCTGATTTTGCATAAAAAAATGTAAAGTTAAAATCTGGACACAC
Organism: Temnopleurus reevesii; assembly: GCA_036244855.1. Classification (NCBI taxonomy): domain Eukaryota; kingdom Metazoa; phylum Echinodermata; class Echinoidea; order Temnopleuroida; family Temnopleuridae; genus Temnopleurus; species Temnopleurus reevesii. The sequence continues at coordinate 30,398 of BQKZ01006997.1, read as the reverse complement.
TTATTGCTTGAAGGTTTCACTCTTGGATGAATGATGAGAACATGAGATGACTGTACCTACATTTTAAATTTCAATCACATGAGAACATGAGAACATGCTCATCGAAACATCGAGAGTGGGTAGGGTCTTCTTAGGACCACTCACATTTCCAAGAAAGATAACTTGTTGTACCTTGAAGCCTTCTCTTCATTTAGATACACCTCGTGGGTTCTCATTTTGGTTCTCATCCTTTCTTATCACCTTTCTTAACAGGAGAAGCTTCCCATCAGAATGATTCCAATCAAAGAGATATCATCATGCAAGATAGCAGAACATGGGTTTGTATTCCAGTAGACATAATATTAATTCCTCGTTTTGTATTTTAATAGTTTTAACTCTAATCATGCTAGGGACTGAGGGAACCAACCCTCTCAACCTTTTTGCGCGGTATTACGTTAATGCTAATAACTATTGTTGAGGCAGGTCAGTACGTTAAACTTTCAAGTATCTCACAAATTTTTAGACCATTTTTTTTTCATTTTTATGGATTAAATGTATTAAAAATGTACTTTTTAGGATGTCACAGACAAAATCAATTTAAAACAATAGAAATGATAAAGTGGAAAAAACGAGGAAATACATGGGAAATTCACCTGATACGCTGTTTGCAACAATTCTAGAAGTATCTTTACCCCCAAATCAGCAAATTTTCAGCTTCAGTAAGTGATATATTTTTGTTCATGAAATTTCAAGCATAATGTACGCTTAATTAGCACGATAAGCAGATATTCTGATAAATTTAACCAAACAATTGAGGAGTTAACATTGTATAAAAAGGATTTTTAGAAAGAAAGTAGAAAATTTGTTATGTTATTTGTGTACCTCATAATGGACATAAGAGGAGGGGGATAGTTGAAGCAAGTCATGCTCCTGCTATATGTTGATGCATTTCAAAGCCATTTACCAGGTCCTTCAAAACAAACAGTCATGAGAATCCCAAGGACAGACGTCACTTGTTTGTAAAATGAGCCCTGTATCTATATCATTAAATCATAAAACGAGGAAATTTATTTACGTATTCTAGATAACTCAACATATTCTGCCCCAGGGATTTAGGGTTTCCTCAGGTGTGCAAATTTAAGTGCTCATATCTACAAAATGTTATCATTGTTGCAACACTTCCTCGCTCTTATCATCGTTTCCAATATTTTCCCCTGCAGTCATACCTCTGCTTTTGATCGGCAATTGGAAATCAAATGATTCCTATCATGTCAAATGCATTTACCTAGTAGGTTGTACAGTCAAATCTGTCTATAAAGACCACCTGATAGAGACAGAAAAATGGGGTCCTTTGCAGCAGGTGGTCTCTATCGACAGGTTCATTTATTAAATTAATTGGTAGGCAGTCAAGAAAGGTGATCTTTGTGGGTCCACAGGTAGTTTTTATAGGAAGGTGGTTACTAGAGCAGATTTTACTTTATAAATCTTGAGATACATTAAATGGTTGATTGATTCAACATCTTTGCAGCTAAAAAAGGAATTGTGATTTCAATGTAAAGTCAGAGTAAAATACAAATAATACAACATTATAAACAGACGTAATTATAGAGTATAAAAATGGGGAGAGATAAAAAGAAAACGGGAGCATGAAATGCAGATAAACAGAGATACATACACACAAACACAAAGACACACACATTCAAACGGACACATACATGTAAACATACATCATTGCAGCCATATTTACACCATTTACGTTCACAACTCACAACTCTTTCCTTCATTTGATTGTTTCTAGGCCCAGCATTCAAAGGGATAACCTATTTGAGATTGTCAGCGCAGGAAGGACCTTCTACGTACAGGTAATATCTTGTTGGATGAATGCCAAGTCTTGGTTGTAATCTTCACTTGTAGTTTTGTTTACCTTTTGGTGGGGGACTCCCTTGTGTCATAGTTGTGAGGCACCTGATGTCTGTACAAATTATGAGCAATACAGAAGGCATTGTTTAGAATTTATCAGCATTGGAATTAGTAATTGTCCGAGACAAGGATTTGTAGCTAATGGGTTGTGATACTCCTGCAGCTATGTTTCAAGTCTTTTAATTGATTGATATTGATATATTTATTTGTTCTGTTTCTTTCATTTTTTTCATAACAAACAAAACAATTAAATGAACATGAATATATATTAATACATGTCAATTATTGATTTGATTGTCTATATGTATGGTGCTGTCACATTAATTCGCGCATCATATTAATTTGTACATCTTATGAATTTCTACAAAATTGATGAAATATTGCAAATCTGACATCACCATCGTAAAGAGTGTTGTTTATTTGCATAAATTAGAAATTTTCTTAGCAAAAGGACCCAAAACAATGAAAATATTGCCAAAAGATCGGCAGATTTGCTTGCATTTGCAGAAAA
>BQKZ01006997.1:10203-22885 GCA_036244855.1 Temnopleurus reevesii | reverse complement strand
CGCGCAGCGTAGCCTGTCTTCATATAGTTTGATAAAGGCTAGCAGTATATAGCAGCCGAAACGTCACTATACTAACGTTCTACGTTTGCACATCGTGAGACAACTGATTAACTTTCTTCAATTAAGAAACCCACTGTTCAGTTGTATTATTACAATATTCACAACTTTCTTATATATTGTCCGATATACTTCAAACCGTTTTGATTTGTTTTGCTGATTTTCTGCTCTTTATCAATGGAAGGATTCTTAGGGACAGACCATGTCTTCAAGCCCCAGTCACAGACACACTTGTACACTGCGGATCATTTTGATTCAACGTCAATCTTAGTCCAGTTAGGTTGTATGTGACATGACTAAATGTCTCTGAACATAGAGGAATAGGTTACTCAGATCACAGAGGACCCAACTGGACTAAGTAGTGTGTTAAATTGCAGTGATCTGGATGTATACAGTATGTTAACTGGGGCTTGAACAACCATTTAATGAAATTCCTTGAAATTTTATATGTATACAACGTATGCAATTTGATAGTGATACGGGCAAAAACCCCACGGAGTTTCAATGAAGAATTGTCAAGAAACGCACCTCTGTGGATGAGATGGACATGTTGCTTTCAGTGGAATTGCCTGCAAACAGACGAGAGGTGCCCAGCATTTAAAATCGAGCCACAATTCAGCAATTGTCGTTATTCAGATTTTGATACCTTGGTGTAATTCAACTGAGGATTTATTTCATTTATTTAATTTTTCCATCGAGGAGATAGAATTGTTTGAATATATGCTATGTCATGAAACTTCTATTGAGTCAGAACTTTCTGCTTTGCCTGAATCTCCATTAGAGAGAATAAATGAAATGAAAAAAAATCGCTTGCAATACTAACCAACAGAAAACTAATTTTATTGTCTCAATCTATCAATTCTCAATTATCAATTATCAATATAACAAAAGCAATCATGACTATATCTGAAAAGCACAGAATATACACTTTTTGTAATTTATATTTTCCTCGAATATGGATAAAACAATTATAAAGAAAATAATAATCTATATTTTGAAAGAGAGGGAAAAATCATTAAATCTGTGACATTCTGCTGAATTGTGGCTCCATTTTAGCAAGGTGGGTCACCGTATAATATAATTTTACTAATTTTGCCAATGATCTGGATTTTTTTAGGGCTCAACTTTTTATGTGCCATGAGGGCGGAGCTGTCCATGCACTGGCATGCCACAAGTTCAAATTATCTAACGATAGCCCCAATTTACAAAAGGTTTGCATTAATTCATTACAAAATTATAACAGTTTATTTCTTATCTTTAATTTGCTGACTTATTATTCACTCTTTTGATATTGTTTTTGTATTCCTATTTATCAAATTTAGTATAATAAAAAGAAACCCTCCAAAAATAATAATAATGCTTTAACAATTTGCTTTGCTTCAGGATTTATTTTTTGTATACATGTATGTTGCAAATGAAAGGGTAAATATATTTCAAACTTGCATGTTAACTCTTGTATACCATTTCTTGAATTTTCTTTAATTTTTCAATGTAAGCAATTCTCATATTGGTGAATGATTAAACTTGGGCTAATACTGTAATCATTGGAACCTCTGTTATATAAGCGCCAACCTTCATTATCATTTTTTTTTAAATAAATTTTCATCATTCCTTCCCTTTCAACTACATGTAAATGGCATTTACATTTTTTACACTGAAAATTGGGTATCTTCTTACAATTCTTTTCCCAGATGATATAATCAAAAGAGATGAGGGCCGCACCCTAGACTTCCTTTAGATCTTCAGATCCATGTCTTTCTTTTAATTGTTTTCGTAACATGGTTGAAATACAACAATTACAAAAAATTTAACAAATATTACTGATAAAATTTCCCTTTTTGCGTTTCCGTCGTTTTGTGTGTCCCAAATCTGATTCGAAAGGATACAGGTAGGCATATGCGTTCTGTAATTATGGCATAATCATTCAGTTGTAAAAAGGTCATTCTCCCTTTTATCTCTGATATAGAGAATAGAATGGGAAGCATATTCATTCCCTTTGCATTGTCATTTTCCTGTTGATTTTCAGATTTTTGTGAATAGAGCGGAAAGCATAATTATTACTTTTACGTTGTCACTTCCCTTTTTTCCTTGATTTTTTCCTTATAAAATGGAAAGCATAATCATTTTCTTTACATTTTCATTTTTTATATTGTTAGATCTCTGTGGATAGAACGGAAGCATAATTATTCCCTTTTATATCTTTTCCTGGTTTGTTTTAGATCTTTGTGAATAGAACAGGGAGCATAATCATTCCCATACGATGTCATTCTCCCATTTATTGTCAAATCTTTTTTTATTAGAAGGGTAAACATATTAACCATTCCCATTACATTGTCATTTTCCAATCTATTTTTAGATCTTTGTGAATAAATCGAAGGCATAATCTATACTTTATTATTTTCCCTTCAGATCTTTGTGAATAGATCGGACAGGACCACATACCTATGACTCGATGATCATTGCCACGTCTCTATGATCATGACCTCATCAGCATACAGTCCACCCCTGCAGGCAGAACGGTGTCGTATCTCTCTCAATCTCCTCTAGAATTGGACCCTACTTGTCTTCCTACTCGCCCTCATGAATTGCATCGGGGAAAGGAATTCCATCGGGATACTCCGGTCTCAGAAAAAAGACTCCATGCTAGAATGTCACTTCCAGGACAGAGTTTCAGTCTTAAAATAACATTTCCATCCAAGATTGTACATCTTTGAAAGAGCAATTCCATGAGGAAATAGCATTTTCATAACATAATGTCAGTCTCAGAATTAGCACTTCCACGCTAGAATATCATTCTTGAAAATAACACTTCCAGACAGAATGTCTGTGTCAGAAATACTGTTTTCATGACGGAACATCAGACTTACAACTAACGCTTCCATGCAAGAATGTCATTCTCAAAAATATCACTTTTACAGAACTTTAGTCTCAGAAATAGCACTTCCATGACGGAATTTCTTTTCAGAAATAACAGTTTCATGATGGAATTTCTGTTCAGAAATAACGTTTCCATGACGGAACTTCGGTCTCAGAGATGGCATTTCCGTGACAGAACTTCAGTCTTAGAAAAAGCATTTCTATGACAGATCTTCAGTCTTAGCAAAGCGTTTCCATGACAGAACTGCAGTCTCAGAAATAGCACTTCCATTAAAAATTTCAGTCTTAGAAATAGTATTTCCATTAGCAACCTTCAATAATGTAGTGTGACTAATCTTCCCATTAGGTTTTGAATATTTCTAGTCTTCCACTGCAGTCCCACTTATGTATTTTCAAGGAGGGAACTGCCATACTTCAAATGAGTGGTGTCCAAAATCTTCCCTGTAGATTTGCACATTTCTAGTCTTGAACTTCAGTTCCACTCATAATAATTTTCTTAGGAGGGAACTTCAACATTTTAATGGCCTGGAAACTTTGTCAGCAACAAAATTAGTCAGCAGAGACAAATAAACTGAAATCCCTGATTCTGATTGGCTTAAAATCACTGACGCTGACTGTTGTTATAGCAACTGTCGCAAAATCCGTTCTTGTCGCACTGACTAATTTAAAAGAAATGGCCCCCTGATAGTTATTGGAATGATGAGTGTTAGGGCTACACTGCAGCCCAGATCTACTGGATATGTGGAATTTCCATGGTTGATTGAAGAAACAAAAAAGCTTTGAAAGTTTGGAATGAGTCTGCCACCTGCCATTTTTTTTTTTTTTACATTGTTGTTTCAAAATGCTCTTTTGTTCATATTGTGTTTTACCATATGTATGGTAGAATCATTAGTTTTTAAATAATGATTTTTTTCACTGTAGCATTCTGTGAATTTATTTTAAGCAAAAAAAGGAGCAATATTAGGGGCAATTAGTTGATATTATACATTCTCTTGTCACCATAAAAACATTAAATCTTTTTTAAAAGTGCACTATTTATTCCTATCGTTAATTACTGACCAGATTCAGCAAACCATAGCATTTTCCATGTTTTATTATTGCTTCCATGTTACATTAGGACATCAGTATTAACTGTCTTTATACCTTTTTCCCTGTTGTGAATATATTTTACTCTGTACAATTCTTTGCTATAAGCTAACATGCCACGGTAATTGTCAATTTCTACTTCACAGTAAGTTGGGGTGTTTATGTGAATATTTTTCTTATATTTGTATATAAACATTGTAAATGAACAGATTTTGTCAGATATGTATAGATAGTATGTTTATTGGTTAATTCTGTGAAATTCACAGATAATGTACTTCTGGTCTGGTCCATTAATATATTAAGCATTGGAAAATATTAAAATATTGGTAACATGCAAAGTTTTCAGCACATTTAACTTTGCTGAGACTCTGATGAAATAAGATGTGCTTGAAATAATACTGTAAACTGTAATTGCTTGGGGATGATCATGTAGAATTAAGTTTCAAACTACTACCAAACATTTGTTTTAGCTGGCTAGGTTTCAAATAACTTCATGAGGCTGGAGAAGTCCAACAGAGAAAAAATTGTATGTGCTCACAAATTGACGGGAGCCAAAGTTTATTTTTGCATGGACACAAAAAATCCTGACATACCGCCAATCCAACAGGCATTCTATCGAACAACGTGTTTATTCTATAGAAGGACAGTTTTCAATGGATTTGGAACTCAGTTTGTGTAAAAAAAAAAAAAAAAACCCTCTGGCTCCCGTCACTTGGTGAAAACACGGACGAATGAAATGCTAACCAGTCAAACCAAGATTTTAGTAGAAGCTTGAAACTTAATTGTATATGCATAAAATAATTGTGATCTTAAAAAGAAAAGGAGAACAATTTTATTTTAGTGAAAGTAACTTTTTCCATTTTTATTTATATGTTTAGCTTTCCATGAGGGTGGTTAATGTTCAATCTCCTTGGTATTTGGGATTTTGTTTGTTTGTTTGTAATTGATTTTCTTGGGCTTTCAAAATATATTTTGCTACAGTTCTTTTTAGGAAAGATATTATGATTTTTTGTCTTTTGGGTCTTTCTTTTTGCAAAAGAGTGTTCTTCCTAAACTGTATGATTCCATCTTGTATAGTTTGAAAAACATTCCTGTTTACGAGATAGCAGAAGTGAATGTACTTTTAAGCATTCCTAATCATATGAGGATATAAATGTTTTGTCATGTACAGCATACTAGAATGAATTTTCACATTCAAAATTTTACATTATGATGTATGTTGAATATGATATGGGGAGTCATTCTTCTCCACTCAATACCCAAAAATATTTTCAAGGTAGAATTTAGAACATCTGGGATAATAATAATAATAATAGATGCAATTTATATAGCGCACGTATCCACTCTGCTGAGTGCTCAAGTCGTTTTGAGATATTATTACCCTGGCTTTAGCATTTCAAGGGATAGTGGTAGTCAATATGACAGGGGTGTTCTCACTTTTGTAACACACTTTAGGTTCCTTGTTGTGTGAGCCAAAAATGTCCATTTAGCGAGATTTCTAGAAGACATCTTTGGATATATTAACCATAGATTTGTGATTTGATCAGAAATTATATGGAACGTATGAAAATGGAATATCTTTCCCCTGTAAATTGTAGGATATCCCCAGCCTCTATGCATCATGCATCATTATCTGTATGCTAACTCATGCACCATTGGTTTTGTATGTGGTAATTTTCTGGACACTGATAGAAAACAAAAAATATTTGTTCAAGATTTCTTTTGTTTCTTTCACGCGTGAATAATAATGCAGAAAGCTATAATATTTGTTAAAAGGTGTAAAAAGCTTTTATTAAAGAGACTTGGGCAGCTGGCTGTCAATATATTAATTAAATATGCATGTTTTTGTCCAAATAATTTGCACACACTGGCCCATATTCTGATATCAGGTTTAATTTAAACTCAAGTCTAAATCAGTGGTTTAAGTACGGGTAGCCCAAAGTGCCAAAACTTTATTTAAACTATATAATTCTTATGTTAACTGCTCTCTGTTTCCATGCTCTTATAATGTAGAAAACTATTTTATTCCAAGACAGTTTTTAACACTATGAGTGCCAAATGTGCTGGTAAATTAAACACCGACTGTTATAGATTCAAGCCCCTTTTGACTTCCCATACTTAAACCACAGATTTAAACTCTAGTTTAAGTTAAACCTGACATCAGAATACGGGCCACTGTGTCTGTAAAATATTTGCTCTCTGTAATATGTAATAAAATATGTTAAGTATACAACATTGTTTCGTCTTCCAGATGTAAGGAAAATATAAAAGCTAAATATATCATTGCATTATGTACATTTACATTAATTTGTGATTTTCAATATGAGGTTAAAAAAGTCACATAATCCCTAAGTTCATCAGCACGGTTCGTGTATGTGATTGAAAAACATTCTTCTTTTCATATTTTCTGCAGTGACAAAAGAAGATGTGTACGAATAATGTACATGTAGTTCTATAATTTTAATGAAAACAATTATAGCAGTGTAGAATCATCATCACTTGAGAATAATATTGTGTAAATCAGCTTTGGAAAATGACTAAAATATCATGTTGAGTTTTGCATGTTAATTGCACTGTGCATCTTCCTATACGTCTATGTTGAAATAATCTGCAAAGCTATTCCATTGCCACACAATATTTTTATGTGAGCCAATTTATACCTTAAGTTTTGGGTTTGTTCACTTATAGCAGAATATTTTATTTGCTACCATATAACTGACAGCAATGTTTGTATTTTCTTCCCACAAAACAAGCAAAGAATCGTCCAAAAATTTGGTGCGGTGTTGCAAAAATCATTGAAAAGATACGTTATAACCCAAATAAAAATAAAGCTTACATTTCCATTTGTATGATTGCCTTTAACTCGATGAATGTGTTTTCCACTGAGAAAAGTACTTCGATTACATAAGGAGTTGTTCAATTTTATCCAACAATGGAATCGGTCTAGTACACCAAAATGCATCCCCCATTCTATTATGAGAATTGAAAGTTATTTAGTGAATAGAAGTTGATCAATGGGTGATAAGGATTTTTGGTAATCATGAGGACAACCAGAATAATGGGGTGTTGCTCAAAATCAACTGCAAATCAACTGCAACTGTGCAAATTGTAACGCGCATTTTCATTCGCGCGTGGTGCGCGCATTTAATAAGACGCGCATGAAACAATGATTTTGATTGGCGCGTTCCGATCAACTGCAACTTGCGATCAATTGCAACTTTTGAGCAACACCCCCTAAGAGATGCAAATCTTCAGGAATATTNCTGTACAGATTTTGACCAAACTTGGCTCACCTATGTATAAGCATGTGAGGATGAACTGATTAGATTTTGGGTTCAGTGGGTCAAAGGTCAAAGGTCACCGGGCAGAAAACTTGTACAAAATCACCCAATAAAGCTCTATATTGTTATAACTCATAACAGAAGAATTGAACCAATTTCTTTCAAACTAACAGTGTGTCACTCAATTATGTATGAGCATGTGAGGAAGAACTGATGAGATTTTATGTTCACAGGGTCAAAGGTCGCAGTGCCCAAAATTTGTAAAATGTTTTTGATTTCTGATGGCATGGAACAAGCAGGCCGTACATATCTTTCTGATTTCGTGATGGCGGAGGCATAAATTTTGACTGTGCGCAGTCGAGGATTCATCTATTTTTATATTTGATTGACAATGATTTGTTTACAAAATGTCAACTGCAGAAATGTGTTGATGAAATAAAGGGCTAAATTCATGTCAATTATTGATTTGATTGTCTCCATGTACATTTATGTCTAACATGGATGGATCAAATCTGCTCATCCCATATTTCAATTTCTTTTATTGACGTTTGAAAGGAAATTGATGTTGCTCACAAAAAAATTCAATTTGATTCCTACAGTGCAGCGCCCTCTTGTTTCAAAACAAACCCTCTTATAAGCCTCTTAAAACAAATCTTAAAAAGCCCAGCTTTCAATTGATGATCAGAATTTTATTGATATGCTATTGTAATTGCCCGCTCCCACGTTAATATCTCCGATTTGTTTTATGATTTTTACTTACAGGCCTATTCTCCTGCCGAGATGGCATCATGGGTAGAATCAATCAGTAACGCCATCTCAACCAAGAAGAAGACGCTTGACCAGAGTGTGAGTGTGAAGAAGCCTGTTCACATTGCTACATTATATCTCTTTATACCATGCTGTGCACAGCTCTCTTAGGCATTAACGGGTTCACATTGCCACTTTTTATCTCTATATACCATGCTGTGCACAGCTCCCACAGGCATAAGCCTGTTCACATTGCTACATTATATCTCTTTATACCATGCTGTGCACAGCTCCCATAGGCATAAGCCTGTTCACATTGCTACATTACATCATTTTATACCATGCTGTGCACAGCTCTCATAGGTATAAACCTGTTCACATTGCTACATTATAATACACCATGCTGTGCACAACTCTCTAAGGCATTAACGGGCTTACATTGCTACTTTTTATCTCTGTATACCTTAGTGCGCACAACACTCTTAAACACCATCTCTCTCATATCGTAGTAGGTCTTTATTTGATATTCTGCACATCTATCTAGGGCATTGGCCTGCTAAATTATGTCTCTTTATACCATACTGTTCACAACTCTCTTTCGCACAATCCTACTGGTATATGCTGCTGTAAATATCTCTCTTAGGAACAAGCCTGTTATTTCAGTATACTCTGTTGCAAGCAACTATCTGGAGTGCATTGCAATATTCTTTCCTTTTCTTTCCTTTCACATACAACTCTCATGGGTACAGACCTATATACATGTACATCGCATCCAACTTTCCTATCATCAAATATATCTCTTTATATTCTCTTGCAAAAGGTTATTGTAGAAAGATTATCTGAGGCAAAAAATAATAATTTAGTAGTTGGTAGTATAAACAAAACTATGCAAGCCTTTCTTATACATATATTTACAAAAGTATATTCATTCCAATGAAAACAAAATCACTGAAATAGATATTCTCTTCATGCTTTTTGTTTAAACTCTTTCTATTTGCATGTATTTTCCAAATCGGCACCTCACAATTATGTGTATGTAGATCTCTAGTTAAATGAAAATTTGGATACTCCATTCAGACATGGACCGCTTTTGTAATATGCAACGATAAAACCTGTGAAAACTATGATACGGGACTTTTTCATTTTATAATGTAAATATGTATATATTAAATCTTTAACCAAGAAATCATCTCCAGTCTTTCACTTTTATGCATCTAATCAAGATACATGTAATTAGATTTGTCAAAACTTGCCTGTTGTTGTAAGTTTGAAAAGAAACCTATTTTTCTACATAAAAAAGTGTAGTTCTTCCAATTAGTTAACGGAAGAGTTTTTGCTCAGAAGTGCAATATTAGTATACTCAGTATTTATGTGTAATTCTAGAATACTTCTCTGTCTTTCTGTCCTTCCTGACATAAGAATCATCTCTTTTGTGCAATAATGATCTTTGTGTGCAATAAGAATTTCTAGCGTTTTGGATATTGAGAGCCGACATTTTAATGTGCAGGTATTTGTCAGTTCATGAGAAGTTCAGCACATTAGGGAAATCAATGTGTGTGCGTTTTCCTAATTGAATTAGATAGTTTATGAGTACAAAGAAAAAATATTGAGAGTCAGCACCTAATATTATCAGTATTCTTTATGGATTTATGAAAAAAAATGTTTGTATATAATCTTTATGATTCATTGTAGCATGAATTTATGATTCTAAGCTTTTTGATAATTTTTACAGTATGACAATGACTCAAGATGCTTGATTTTCTCATAGAAATAACCCAAACCTCAATCTTAAAAGCCTCATCACACCTAATTATGTGATTGAGATTAATGAAGGCTGGCGAATTGAGAAAATATGGAAGCTTATAGGTGCAGCGCGAAGGTGAGTTGTTTAACTAGCCAAGGCACGTTCTATAGGACGAAAATGTGAGAAATTGAATAACTTGCCTTTGTGCTTCATGTATAAACTTCTGTAGTTTCAATCTGTCAATCTTCGTCCGCCTCCATTTGCATAGGTGTGAGAGGGCTTTAACAAAAGCTTATTAGATTGTATTGATATTAATTGATATTATCTTCCCTTTCTTACAAATCTGTATATATCTATATCCTTTTTTACAATCTTTCTCACGCTATGCTACGTACACTGGTGCCCCCAGTAGTCCCCAGTAACAATAGTCCCCAGTAACAATATATTATCCACATCGGGAGCTAACTATGGAATTATTTTTGCTTTTCATTTTTGTTTCTGTTTTATTCTTGTACAATTGCATGCATGGCCCTCCTACCCTGTGATGAACCCTGCCACGTTACCGTAGTGATGTGCGTCAAAGCGATATATTCATGTACAGAATTGTAGGTGAGTGTGGTATGGAAAAGAGCATGCAGGGAATTCCACGTAAAGTTTCATGTCTGTTTCACCAAAAGGGGATAAACATTTTCTGAAACGTTTTGTCTACACCAGAGAAATGCTGCTTTAATTAAACGCAGAAAAATCAGATAAATAGATGAGAAATAATTTGAAGCAAATTAGACAATGAAAAAAAAAAAGTTATGAATATTTCAGTGATAGAACCCAACAGTGATTTCGTTCAAATTGGCAACTTTGAGTCAATGTGTAATGATGAAGATCAGTCACTTGTCTCCAAGTAGCTTATTATACCAGTCCTGTATCTTATTCTTTTAAAGCCCCCCCCCCCTTTTTTCAACCCTTTAACACCAAAACCCATCTTCCTTTGTCAATAGATGTACAGTATGGGTGCAGATTCATTTATACATCCAACCTTTTGAATATTTCAAAAAATTGTATATTTGAGTGTTACAAACAAATCCTTAAAAACAGTAAGTTCTCATGAGGTATCAGTTGAGAAGTGGATGCTATACCACAGAAGATGTTACCAGCTGTTGCCACTTTGCAAAAAGAAACCCACTGTTCAGTTGTATTATCACAATATTCACAACTTTCTTATATATTGTCCGATATACTTCAAACCGTTTTGATTTGTTTTGCTGATTTTCTGCTCTTTATCAATGGAAGGATTCTTAGGGACAGACCAAGTCTTCAAGCCCCAGTCACAGACACACTTGTACACTGCGGATCATTTTGATTCAACGTCAATCTTAGTCCAGTTAGGTTGTATGTGACATGACTAAATGTCTCTGAACATAGAGGAATAGGTTACTCAGATCACAGAGGACCCAACTGGACTAAGTAGTGTGTTAAATTGCAGTGATCTGGATGTATACAGTATGTTAACTGGGGCTTGAACAACCATTTAATGAAATTCCTTGAAATTTTATATGTATACAACGTATGCAATTTGATAGTGATACGGGCAAAAACCCCACGGAGTTTCAATGAAGAATTGTCAAGAAACGCACCTCTGTGGATGAGATGGACATGTTGCTTTCAGTGGAATTGCCTGCAAACAGACGAGAGGTGCCCAGCATTTAAAATCGAGCCACAATTCAGCAATTGTCGTTATTCAGATTTTGATACCTTGGTGTAATTCAACTGAGGATTTATTTCATTTATTTAATTTTTCCATCGAGGAGATAGAATTGTTTGAATATATGCTATGTCATGAAACTTCTATTGAGTCAGAACTTTCTGCTTTGCCTGAATCTCCATTAGAGAGAATAAATGAAATGAAAAAAAATCGCTTGCAATACTAACCAACAGAAAACTAATTTTATTGTCTCAATCTATCAATTCTCAATTATCAATTATCAATATAACAAAAGCAATCATGACTATATCTGAAAAGCACAGAATATACACTTTTTGTAATTTATATTTTCCTCGAATATGGATAAAACAATTATAAAGAAAATAATAATCTATATTTTGAAAGAGAGGGAAAAATCATTAAATCTGTGACATTCTGCTGAATTGTGGCTCCATTTTAGCAAGGTGGGTCACCGTATAATATAATTTTACTAATTTTGCCAATGATCTGGATTTTTTTAGGGCTCAACTTTTTATGTGCCATGAGGGCGGAGCTGTCCATGCACTGGCATGCCACAAGTTCAAATTATCTAACGATAGCCCCAATTTACAAAAGGTTTGCATTAATTCATTACAAAATTATAACAGTTTATTTCTTATCTTTAATTTGCTGACTTATTATTCACTCTTTTGATATTGTTTTTGTATTCCTATTTATCAAATTTAGTAAAATAAAAAGAAACCCTCCAAAAATAATAATAATGCTTTAACAATTTGCTTTGCTTCAGGATTTATTTTTTGTATACATGTATGTTGCAAATGAAAGGGTAAATATATTTCAAACTTGCATGTTAACTCTTGTATACCATTTCTTGAATTTTCTTTAATTTTTCAATGTAAGCAATTCGCATATTGGTGAATGATTAAACTTGGGCTAATACTGTAATCATTGGAACCTCTGTTATATAAGCGCCAACCTTCATTATTTTTTATTATTATAAAGTTTCATCATTCCTTCCCTTTCAACTAAATGGCATTTATATTTTTTACACTGAAAATTGGGTATCTTCTTACAATTCTTTTCCCAGATGATATAATCAATAGAGATGAGGGCCGCACCCTACATGTACCATACATACATGTATGCTGGATATATTTTTTTTTCTTTTACCCAAAGGATTTTTTTTTTTTT
>BQKZ01006996.1:12350-24895 GCA_036244855.1 Temnopleurus reevesii | reverse complement strand
GCCCATGGATCTAACTATTTGCTGTCTCTCATTGTTGCTCTTGTTCCTCTTTTCTACTTGTGGTTTATCGAAAATTCTTTCTGAGAATGACAGAATAATTGTTCCAGAACATGAAGAATGTTATTCAGAAGAATGTGGTGTCGAGTACAACCCAGTAGAGCCACTTGTGAAATGTTCATTTTTGTAAGTATTTCTTCTCTGCACTGTCTGGTGCGGAGCGGTGCTCCACAAGTAGCTCTGCCAGGGCTCACGGCGCACCTCTCCTCTGAAGACTGCTAGACCCGGGCCGTACGGTATATAATATCAAGAACGACCCCTTCCTTTGGGTCATTGAAGAATAATCATAATTTAGAAAAAAAGAATAATAATAAATCATTTTGACCTCGGGTGATCAAAAGAGAATTACAATTGATTTTATTAGATTTTTTTTTAAATTGCATATTGTATTGTCGTTTCTTATGGAATGTGGATGAATACACGTACCAGTACCAACCAAACCCCCCCCCCCCCCTGAGGTCCCTGGAACACTTCCCACGAAATGAAAATATAAAATGAATGCTGCCACGCGTTGGAGTTGCATGGAAAGATAATTTTTTGGCAAACAATAGTGACACATGCGTGAGAACTTTGCAGAATTACGGGGTGTTTTTCAAAAGTTGCAGTCAATGAGAATGTGCTGGCAATGATGAAAATCATGACGATCTCCGATCTCAGCGGAGGAAGGACACAAGAGAGAGAGAGAGATTGACAATGACGTCATTGTTTCATGACGTGCGTCATGTATTGATTGTGACAATCGGTGAATCGGACGTAGATGGGCATATCATCCTCCATTCGCTCCAATGAAATGTGCATTAGAATTTGCAGCTAATTTGCAGTTGATTTGCAATCAATTGTATTTGTAACTTTTGAACACCAACCCCTGGCCCTTATTAGTGATTTCTCTTTGCGAGAAGAGAGATAGGCCTATATCCGTTATGTGACTCACACCAACGAACGTACTTCAGCCTTCTGTGTAATGATATCTCCCTGTTGTTTTGTTTGTTTTTTTTCTTACAAAGGCTTTAAATAATTGTGTTTGGTTCTTAAAAGAAATTCTTAAGTATGATAATTCTGATCGCAAATTCATTAAGGATATTGGGTTATAAATTACCTTGACTTGAGTTCTAATATAATCTACCATGTCGATTGTTTTTGTTTGTTCTTTGAGTGCAGACCTGATGATTTCATTGAATGTGATGCACCAGAAGATCTGAAAGGAAATGAAACACTGAGGGTAGAGCTTGGAACAGGATGCTCCAAGGTAAGACCAGCCAGTCTTAAAATGCATTCTTTAGGGAAAATTAGACTAGGTCAATGCTTCACAAAATCGTTCTTAAAGTGAATAGTAATATAGAAAATTTATATTGTGCTTAATTCCGAACAGGTTCAAAGCGCTTTACATAATGATGCATTAAATCCTTAGAAATCAATAGATATATATCAAATTAATAGAAATTGCAAAATTACAACAATATTAGAATGAGAAGTATCAAAACATCAAAGTGAAGAATGAGTTTAAGAAAGACTGGAGGACATTATTGAATGTTATGCTCCAAAGATTAACCAGTTACTTCATTACACTGCCCAATAATTAATAGCTTTTTATTCTTAATCAAATAATTTCGATTTGTAATTCATTCTTTATATTTTTTTTTATTTTTTGCTGACACATATGAAAATATTTTTACAAGTGAGTCAAGAAAAATAAAAAAACAATTTTTTTTTTCAAAGATAGCCTTTTGTTTTTGTTTTGTGTGTTTTTTGTTTTTAGACGTATCTAAGATTAAGGTAAGAAATGTTAGAGATTTTTTTTTGTAAAGTCATACTGCAAGAAAATGAGAAATATCATAATTTTGAAATGGTGAATAAAAACTAGGGTGTGTTATAAGAATCTGTATAGAGTGATTTTTAATGAACTGTAAAAGCAGACATCCTCTATCCAAACACGACTGCTTTGTTTCATGACCTCAAATCTGACAAGTAGTTAAATGGAAATAGTAAATGTATGAAATTTTAATCAGTAAGATTTTGTTTTTCTCTTTTATCTTCTATTATAGTTTCTTATTCTCATTTACATTGGTTTTCCCATCTTTATAGTATGGTAGAGAGAAATTCCAAGATGTGCAGAAGTCTTCAGTCATCTGTCGAGTACTTCCAGGAATAGAATGCTATGGGAACAGAACATTTACCAAAGAAAACATTCCATGTTTGAAGTAAGTTTAATGAATGTACTACATGAATATTATTAATTGAAGACCAATTTATGGGAAATAGAGATATTGTACTTTCAGGGGCTTGTGATATAAAAGAGATGGATGATTAATTGAAAATCAATCTTATCACTATGGTACTTGTTATTGCAATAGCCTTACGATTGATATTTATAGTAAGTATCATTGCATTTTTTTTAGACCTCCACATGTGTTATCTAAATTTGTCAGTAAGAGTCAGATTTTTACTGTACTGTGGAACCTCGTTATAAAGAAGTCGGATATAGCGAGATACATGTTATAACAAGGTGATTGTATTACTATTGGTTCCAGCTCTGTATAGTTTTTTTTTTTTACCCTCATTTAGTGAGGAACCTGATATAACAAGGTAATTTTCATGGTCCCAAGGACCTTGTTATAAAGATGATTTGTAATTTGTAAAGCGCTCTGGAACCATACCTGTGTATTGAGCGCTATATAAGTATCCATATTGTATTGTATTGTATTGTATTCACTGTATTTCTTTGATTTATCTTTCAAACAGGATATCAACAATCCAGGAATATAAGCTCTGATATTGAAAGCTTTGCAGCTCAGACTGTATTTAATAGTCAACATAAATTTTCTTCTCTGTTATTCATTAAAATGAGAGTCTACCCCAAAATAGAATTTGTTCAACAGGAACAGAAAAAAACAAACAGAAAAACAACAAAGAATTGAGAAAATCACACAACTAGTATGGTAGACCGTCAAATTGGTTTTAAAGGGCCACGTCCCCCAGCTATTAATGAATTGTCAGTGAACGAAGAAAAGTATGGCGCACAAACAGTGAACATTTGAGCAAAATCAATAATCTATTTGTAAGTTATGATTTCCATCTGTAATTGACACCCTTCAGTTGGCAACTTTGGCATAATCTGTGATGGCATCATGGAGAACTTCTCATTCACTTTGTAGAATGTACATGACCTTATCAAACAAAATGTATCAATATTAGAATTCAAATAAGGAATTACCATGTTATATTCAAACCAAAATAAAGCTTTGACCACTTTTTTTTTAAAAGAGGAAAATGTAGGATTATGTGTACAAAGTGAATGGGGACTTTTCAGGATGCTATCACTGAGTTTGCTAAAGTTGCCGACCCAAGGATGCCCATAGTGGTGGGATTGAAGACTATGGATGTTCATAACTTTCGAACAGATTATCGTATTTTGCTCAAATTTTCAGTTTGTTCATTTAATTTTCTATCCTGATAAACACCGCTTCACTGTAACTGAAAGAGAGAAGGTATATCTTTAAAACTGGTACTATTATCATCTCCCATAATGTATAACACATATTCCAGGGACTGAAATTTAAAGCCCCCTTATATATATTTTGGGGGGAGTGATTTATAGAACCCCTTGTAAACCGAATCTTAGAACATGAATACACAATTTAGCTCTCCTAAAACTTCCCTTGAGAGTCTCTAGGAGAGCTTTTCATAGTTCCCCTGTAAATTTTTTAGTTCACTCCCTGATATTCAAGGAAAATATTCTATTTGTGTTTTTCAGATTTGAAGGTCAGCATTTCATCAGTACGTTGATATTCTCCATCTTTCTTGGGTTCTTTGGTGTGGATCGCTTCTGTATGGGACACATCCCGACAGCCGTTGGCAAGCTCATCACGCTCGGTGGATTGGGAGTTTGGTGGATCGTGGACATAGTACTTCTTGTGACCGGAGGTTTGATGCCCGCGGACGGAAGCAACTGGTGTCCGTAAACATTCAGTTTCAGTGCCGTGTCTAGCAAGTGCGAACTCCTAGAAAAGTTACTACTAAGGAGACACTTGGACATGCAGGAATCACTTTTTTCACATGTGATGGATTGTTGACATTGTTCTTCTTGTGACTGGAGGTTTGATGCCAGTGGATGGAAGCAACTGACTTGTGACATTTATTGACAATTTACATCACGCCTGGTGAATTGAAGAGCATGGACACTGTTCTTTTTTGTCATTGAAAGGTTGATGCCAGTGGCCAAGTGAAGCTTGCTTCCATAGACATTTTTTAGGAAGCAGGTTAAAAAAATGTCAGCAGATTATTAACTACTATTGGACGACATTATTGTGCTGGGCATATTGTGATAGCTGTCATTGTGATAGCTGTCATAGATTGGATGCAACTTGTGTTTCACTCTTCGCAGATTGTTTGATCAATTCTGAAGTAGCTGTGATATCAACTATTGTACAAGTTGTCAAGGATCACATTTTCACAAATGGTTGATGATATACTTTTCACTGTGGAAATATCTAAGTGCCTCATTGTGAAATCACCAGTAAATATTGTGTCAGTGCTCTGTAAATGAGGAGGAACCAGACTTAATGAAATTGTATTTTTATTGATAACATATTTGCATAGAGTGAACCCCAGAGGACACAATGAAATTGTGATATCTCAGAGGTACATTTATTGCAAACTGGATTGATATCAAACGTCCATGAGAATTACTTGCTTGTGTTAAGAAAAATTGAACTTTAGTGAAGCTGTGCAATATTTATTTTTTTTAGGTAATGATTTGTTTTTTGGTTTTCCATTAATTGTAAGTTTACTGCTATTTTGAGAAGCAAATAATTTTTATATCAATTTGTTTGTAAGAAGTACAAAAAAATTAACAAAATATCTTGTGCTACTACATAGGAGGTGCATGCGGAAATAATAGTTTGACTGAATAATAAAGAAGTCAATGTGTTAACAGTGAAAATGGATGAATACCCTTCACCTATAGGAAAGGAATGGCAGAGTGTACCAGTGACAGTCATTACCCTGCTTGTAATTGTTACTGGTATGATAGCAATTATGTATGCAATGATTAAAACAAAGTTGAAAGAGAAGTAGAGAAATCTGAGATAAAATACATTTATGTCACCAAAAAGTAAATTGACAGAGAATGGCTATTGCTAACAACAGACAAACTTGGTCTAGCAGGGCTGAAAATACCAATACTGTATGGGTAAGTGTTTATCAAAATTGCTTGCTAGAACGCAGAATTGGCAATTTTTTAACACAAGCTCTAGCCAAATATCTTATACAGTCCAACCTCGTTATGAAGACCACTGATTAAACGAGATCTCGTTATAACAAGGTAGTTTTCCTTGTCCCATCTCTGTGTATTTTATTGTATTTTGGCCCTGATGTAACAAGGTTTGGATATAAAGAGATAATTTCTCTGGTCCAAATGACCTCGTTATAACAAGGTTCGACTGTATTATTTCACAACAAAAAGAATAATTTGTGTAAGTAATATTCTATTTCAAATGATATAATCATAGAGTACAAAAACATTGTATTGTTGTGTTATTTTGCTCAGTCAGATGATTTTTTAAATAAACTTTCTAGATGCCTAAATTAGTCCATTCTGTCAAAGAATAGACCAAGAAGTGTTGCTAGAAAATCGTAGTTGGTCACAAATCGCAATTCATCAGCACCTACCCATCAAAGAATGCATATCTTGTTAGAATACAGACCATGCTTGAATGATAATTAATTTGTGTCATATTTTGCAATCAATTGCAAGTTTGAAAGAATACCCCTTAGACTAAGTTGCTTCAATATTTTGAGGATCAATAATGTCAGATGGCAAAATGATGACAAGGGACTTTTATCATCCTTAATTTGTATATCAATGTTGAGAGATGAAATATCTAGAACCCTGAGCAAGAAAAATTTGAATTTTGCATCTCATCTTTATATGAGATCAGTCTGTGCAAAAAGAATAATTGTATCTTTGAGTTTGTCAATCATCAGAGCTCTCTTTGAGAGCTCCAAAAATGTGTGTGATGAAATCACATATTTATAACATTGTAAGTCATACATGTAGTTAATTTTCAAACTTGCCTAAGCCTACATATCATATTGTCTCTTTCAGACAAAGAAACACTGACATAATATATATATATTTAATTTATATTTCTCTTAAAAAAGTGGGATTTAATATTTCAGACCAAAGAGCACATACTAGTAAAATCTGCTACATCAACCAAAATATTCTCTTTTTTTTCTTCAAAAGTCTTTATTCAAGGTGATCAAAAACAAACATAAATAAGGATAGCAAAACCAAGGAGATGTGTAAAGCCTTTTCATATGTAATTAATGAAAAGATTTTTCTCAACCTCTAGGTATGGGTTTTTTACCTCACCGCGATTGTCAGGCTTTTCCATGCAGTTCATCCTCATTAAAAGGAACACTGATTTAACAAACTATCCTCATAACAAGGTGTTTTCCTGGTCACATCTTCTTTTTTTTTCAGGTTGTAATTTAGCCCTGATATAAAAAGATTTCACTAAAAAGAGATAATATGCATATTTTCATGATTTAAGAACTAACATATTCAAAGGAAACGGCTCAACTCTCTTTACAATATAAATATCACTTGATAGTCTCCTCTATATTGTGAATATGGTATTTGTTCATATGATGCATAAAAAGTATATGATATGAGATAAAAATCAGTCTTGATGACATTTTGTATATCTTTCTTTTGAATTCTGGTTTGTTTGTTTATTGATTGTACAAGTAATTTCCATTTTAATCACCACTTATGGCACTGAGGGATAACAAAGATAAAGCATAATAGTGTGTGAGAGAGATAGAGAGGGGATGAATGGAAGAAGAGAGAGGGGAGGATGGGTAATAACTGGTGTAGTGAAGAAGTTTGGTTATTGAGGGAGATATAAGGGGGAATGGAGTCGACCAGGGCAGTGTTTCACCAAGATAAGCAAGACTTTAAGAACAACTTTGCCCATGACTGGTATCAGTTCTTGTATGGAATGTATGAGAATCTTATGCATCTTACACCTGTTAACGTATTCCAGGCTTTCTTAAAGTCGTTTGTAAAATTAAGAACGATTTGGTGAAATACCACCCTGGTTTGTGTTTCACAAAGCTGATTACAGATCTATGCATGACTATGAATAACTAGTGACCCTTTCCTGCACACAATGATAACCTATGCTGCTGAATCGCACCAGAGAGAAAGCATCACAAGTCGTGCATAGAGTCGTGACTCGCGTATACTTCTGAATAGCTTTATGATACACAATACTGAAGGGATCTCAAAATGAAATAAAGAGACAATAAGGAAGACCAATATAAAGGAGAAATAAAAAGACATGGGCAAAGAAGTATTGAATAGTGCGAGACTTGATATATAAAGGGACATAGACAATAATACTATAATAAATATACAAACAATGTTTATACACATGTAATTGCTTTCTTTTCATAAGCCCTACTGCTTTTTCTTCCTATTCCTCTTCCTCTTCTTATTCTCCTTCTTCCTCTTCCCCTTCCTCTTCTTCGACTCTTCTTTCTCCTCCTCATCTTCTTCTTCTTCTCCTCACATTCTTGTTTCTTTATTCGTACCATAGAGTTCCGTTCTTTTTTTCTCATTGAACTAGGAAATGAGAAGCTACCGCCTGTGTTGGGGCAAGTTTTGTGTTGGGTTCGCGACCTTGTGCCTATTTTAATTTCTTTCACGATTTGTCTCAGTATAAATTAACATGCATCCTGTACGAGCGCGAGCATACACAGACAACAGTTCTTGTTCTTCGGTTAAATTCTATTAAACTTTGTTTCTAAATGGATTCCCGGAGTTTTGTTCAATTAGATCCAACCTGGAATACCCAGGGTCCCTACGATATCCACGTTTGTTTGAATTGCGACTTTGAGAATGACGAAAATAGGTGAGTATTTTGAGACGGGAGAGTGTGATTCAGCACTGTGGGTCGTGGGCACAGACGTCCGAGACCAGAGGCAGAGTTAGGGATTCGGGGGGCGGGGGCCCGGCGGCGAGGATAATCGAGTGGAGGTGTGTAGCTCAGTTCGGCAGCGAATTTCATGAATAATGTAATAGTTTATGGGTCATTTGCAGAAAAATCACGATTTTGAGTGGGTAGGAATAATCCAAGAGCTTCTGATTTACTTGTGGGATAGATTAGAGTCTAGACAGACATCTTTCCGAAAAGAAATTATGAAATAAATCTTTCTGATTTTTCTCCTATTTCTGACTTGTGTAACATTTTATTATTAAAAGAAAAAAAGTAGGCCTATTTCTGAAATATGTTTTCACAAAGATGTCTGTCTAGGATCGGCCATTTTTATTTTTAAATTTTGATTTTTTTTCTTGGACGCTGTCATTCCTGTTGTAGAAATTATTCTGAATTCCCCAAAGGCTCCCCCCCCCCAAAAAAAAACATGGATGCCCCCTATGCAATTTTTTTTCAAAGAGCATCCGACGGTCGGATAAACTTTTATTACTATTTTTTTCAAATACAATATCGAACACAATTCACAAGCAAAATAATGTTTAAGTTTTAACAGAGGATGAAAATATCTAGATCCAGGTCATACTTCAAATGGTTATCTACAGTTTAAAAAAAAAAAATCCGGGCGAGCTGTTTTTAGAGGGTCGGTCAGTTGAGGGCATCCAACCATTCATGCTAACGCAACTTGGTATCCATCCAAACCCTAACTAAACGCTAATCCTAAGCTGGATACCAAAGTGCATTCACACCAATCGATGCTACTCATGGGTGCAACAAGCCAAGGCTAAACTAAAATTAGGGATGTGGAAAGTCTATGGAGAAGATGTTGATTGTAAAAAATTATGATAGTGCACTTTAAGATTTTGCACCAAAATTTATTTATCTTAGCCTTGTTGCTTCCCAGTGCGCAGTATATGATGGGGATGACCAATTGAAAAGTCATAATTTTATTAGCAAGTCTTGGAGTGGCACATACTCAATAATTAAAAACAATTTTTTGCTGTATTTATAAAATGCATATCCACTGAGTTTGAATGAACATTTTTTTTTTGGTAATATTAAATTCGGAGCCGGACAACTCGGCCTAATTACACCATCTCTATGAGATTATACAGCAATGGAAATACATGAATCATGGAATAATCCCCATTTTAATTTCGGGCGGAGTTGTCTTGGAACCAAATGTTATATATTTCCGAATGAAGATTTTTTTGTTTTTTTTTAATTCTTTTCGTACTCTGTTCAAATCCTGTCTAGATATACCTGAAGATGATGGAAATTGAAATTCTATTTTGAATATAATATGAACCATTACTGTATAATGTTTATGAACTATCTTAAAATTAAATAGTCTCTCAGCTGAAGAAACAACATCGCACTCAACGGTGGTCCTCTCCACTTCGGACCAATCCAACCCAGAACCATGCATGCTGCAAGTCAGATGTAAACCTGGAGCAGAACTAGTCTCTATGGTCATCCATAGCAACGCTCGACACGCAGAGGTCCATGATAATATAGATGGTTACCTCAGCACGACAAGAGGGCAAAGGATGGAGTCGGACGACGATGATGATGTCGTTTATAGGAAGGAGATCAAGCTGGAAAGGGCTCATAGCGCTGTCAACTTAAAGGTTTGTAATTCTTTGTGAATTCCTGAAAGTGGCCATTGCCGACCAAGAGATGCGTCCAAAAGGAGTATCGGATTTGTTCAAGGTTTTTGTAAGAATAATTGATTAAAGAAATACGCCATCATGAATTAATTGAAACAGATGCAGTATCATTTGCTCCCTGTCATCTCTAAAATCAGATGAGAACTATAGATACGCTCTGAATGATCCCATTGTCATACATTTGATAGGAATAACTGGTAGCAAAGAATTTTGACTGGAAGTGTAAACCATTTGTGTTGTGATAATGCCCATGGTGGTCACTGTAGACATGTGAACATACAGACATGCTTGATTTTCTTGTGATATAAAGATGGGAATTCATAATATTAAACAAAATTTTCATTTCACATTATGCATTGCATTCTCTCGTTCTGGACAGTTTGTGTCATTGTCCGACAAGCATCTACTTCATCTCCATCACCTTCACATGACCTTGAGGAAGACAAAAGCTGATGATACTTCATCGATGGCTCTACTGCAGGGTCGCCATGGTAACGTTGACATGGACCATGTGAGAGGACTACTGTCGTCGCAGCAGCCCATCTCTGAAAGAGCAGAGAGTCTTATGAACACCATTGAACAGTACCAAAAGGTGAGAAACTGGTACTGCCCTCTACTGGAATAATGCAAGATGCCGTATGCATAATAGGAATTAGACGATGAATCACCAGACAGCTGAACCAATTTTTTTTTTCAGGAGAGAAAGTATATACAGATCTGCCAGCAAGTTGGATTTTATCCTATTTGATAGGATTTTTTAAAGGGAAAATAGGACATTTACTAAACAAAATGGCATAAGTAGTTGAGATAAGTAGTAGAACGTGCATGGAAGCTAAGAAATTTGATGTTGTTTTGATGTTTTTTAGATTATAGGATGGCAGCTTTGCAAATGCTTTCTCTCATGAGAAATTATTTAATCCAGCTATTTAGTGATTCACATTTTAATTTCTATTGACCAGAGAAGCAAATATATGAATAAAATAACTAAAAGTTCAAAACTGATGCGGGTAATAAAAAGAGAAATAAAAACTAAGCCTTCAAACACCCAATTAAAAAAGAATAAATATTAATGAAAATGAATCTGTTTTATTTTAAAAACAATTATTGAAAGTACCTCTCTAAACACATATCTGTAAACATAATTTGGAAATGGAATTATTAATGCGAATTTTAATCTAATTTTACAAGTTTTGATGGGAAATATTGAAAGTAGATACCTAGTAACAGGTTTGAAACAATCATAATGTAGAAATTAAGAGTCAGTTTAGAGAATACTCAATAGAAAGAGAATATTCATATATTTCAAGATTGAATGAGTATGATAGTACAAGTGTATGTCCAGTAATTCTGTCAAATGTGCAAGGCATGATTTGACAAATACATGTAGGTAGTTGCGTATCATGCCATTGACAACTCATGATTTGTCTTACCCGGTATTCCCAAACTTCTTATTCAATTTTTTATATTATAGAATCAATCATCTGTAATAAGAGATCTGCAAACAGCCGTGGTAGAAACGACGGCCAATCAGAAGTCATCAAACAATGATATAGGCATGATGGGACAGATGGCTAGTCTTCTTTCAGGCTTCTCAAGAAGTGGTGCTCAGGGGCAGGTAGCTGCTAGTCCAGATGCTATGCTGAAGGTAGGAGAGAACTTTTTATCACCTCTAAAGGGCACATTATTCAACAAGAGAATGAAGGAATGAAACATGACATAGAATCTAGTTNCCCCCCCCCCCCCCCCAGTATAAACTTGGTCTGAAAAAGCCCAGTTAAAATAGGGTTAAACAGTTGAGATGATATCCTTGCCAAGTCAGGCAAAGAACACAAGCTCTTGGTTCTGACACCCCATTCTTGATGGATTAATACACATATAACTTTTAGAGAAAAAAAGCAAAATGTTTGCCCAAATCCCTGTAAAGAATGACTATAGTATGGTAATTTCATTAAAAAGGTGAATTTTAGCAAGAGCTATTTAAATATGTAGAAGGGGCATGATGCAACATTATTTTCACCATTTTTCTGATGTATGTATTGATTTACATTTAGGAGCCAAATGTGCTGTCAATGAATGAAGACAAATATGGAGAACCAAAATATGATGAAAATTTGAGCAAAAACGTTAATCTATTCATAAGTTCCGAATTGTCCAATTTTTTTTTCCACCTTTGCCTTGGTTAAAGTTGCAGGCCCACCTATAGTGATGGGAATGAAAACTTTCAAAGGGATTATCGTATTTTGCTCAAATTTTCACAGTTTATTCTTTGACAGCACATCATTGTCTAGCAGAAATTCTTCTTTAATCTTCTATCCTGATAAGCACCGATTCACAGGTGACTGAATTAGAGAAGGTACATGGATCTTCAAAACTAATAGTAACAGCTACTATGATTCATAACACATATATTCAAGGAAAAATATTTTCTTTAAAATGAGCAAAGTGTAAAATCTTGAGTACAAGCTGAATGGAAAGTTCTCCATATAGTTATCATCTACCATAATGTATAATGCATATTCAAGGAAAACGTTTTCTTGAAAAAGAGCAAAATGTAAAATCTTGTGTACAAACCAAATTGGTGGTTCTCCGTAGAATTATCATCTACCATAATGTAGAACACATATTCAAGGAAAATATCTCATTTGTTTTTCAGATTTGAAGGTCAGCATTTCATCAGTACGTTGATATTCTCCATCTTTCTTGGCTTCTTCGGTGTGGATCGCTTCTGTATGGGACACATCCCGACAGCCGTTGGCAAGCTCATCACGCTCGGTGGATTGGGAGTTTGGTGGATCGTGGACATAGTACTTCTTGTGAC